>JAQFXZ010000312.1:0-22014 GCA_034694025.1 Ceratophysella scotica | reverse complement strand
GACTGAATGCTCTCATTTCCTGAAAATCTAAAATATCTTTATTTATATAGTATGCAGATTTCCACACTACATACTGAGTACATTAACATTGCCCAGCTGTACCTGCGTCCAGATGCGCATGCGCTCAAATGTGCCCGCGCCCAAATTTGCTTGCGCCCAAATGTGCCCGCGCCCAAATATAACCGCGCCCAAATGTGCCTGTGCCCAAATGACGGCGCCCAACTGACGGCGCCCAAATGACGGCGCCCAAATAGACCTGCGCCCAAATGTGTCTGCACTGCACCCAATTGACGGCGCCCAACTGACGGCGCCCAAATGACGGCGCCCACTTGACGTAGAATCCAATATTTGGGATAAGTTCGAAGTATTTTGAAACATCTACTAACTATTTTACTCGTTTGTGATAGCTTAGAATTTTATAGGTCACATATTTCACCGAGGAACTTTAATTACAACAATTTCAAATACATTTAGTTTGCTCAGCCTTGACTATGTAATTGCTTACTACTGCTATCGATCTCACTCCGTAAATACAGCAATATGAATGCTATGCTAACAATGACAGGAAGCCTCCTATTTAATAGATCATGTAGGTTTGCCCATAAATCCTCGTTCATGAGAATGAACTTGTTGAGGTAAATTAGACAAGGACGCTTCCGCATTGGGAAGTCCTTTGGGACCATTTTCAAAATAGTTTGAAGACTTGTTTTCCTATTTAGTTCAAACTATTGACTTTACTTTCACCGAGGAACAAGTTGTCCCTGTGTCTCTCTTTCTTCCTCCGTTCTGTGTGCCGTGTGCAGCTTCCCATGAAAATTTAATGTGACCACTGTGATTTGAGATTTCCACGTGTTCCATTTCCTCGTTCTCATTAGCCACGTCTTGATTTGGCTTCGTCTTCCTTCTCCAGGTGAACTTCTTCTGTCTTCCGTCCAACACGCAGAGTGGTAGCTGGACAACTCCAAATAGCACAATTCATGGTTTCAAATTCATTGGCTTCCTCAGAACAGGACTGGGAATCGGGTTTTTGTGGGTCGCGGTTCGCAGTGGCTTTTTGGGTCGCATTTCTAGCGTGGGTTTTTGGTAGCAATATATTTTTAAGTAGATGCTGCTTTCGTTTTGCGACCATTTTCCCCTCTATGACCCAAAATCCAGAACAAACGCATTGCGAACCACGATCCTCAGATTTTGGGCTGCGATCCATGGGTTTACCCAGTGTTGTCTCAGAGCATATGATACACCGCGGCCCACGTACAACTGAACGTCAATGAATTCTGTCGTTATGGGCTGCGCATGTGTTATTTTCGAGGGTTATTTCACAAGTTCACGTGTTTATTTAAATGTTCAACTAGATTTTTTCAATTACTGCGACCCAAAATCCAGAACAAACGCATTGCGATCCTCAAATCTTGGGTTGCGACCCATGAGTTTACCCAGTGGTGTCTCAGTGCCTTTGATACACCACGGCCCACGTACAGCTGAACGTCAATTCTTCAATTATTTTCAACGGTCATTTTACAAGTTCTCGTGTTTATTTAAATTTTCAACTAGAATTTTTCAATTACTGCGACCCAAAATTCAGAAAAAAAGCATTGCGATCCACGATCCTCAGATTTTTGGCTGCGACTCATACCTCATACCCATTCGTTTACCCAGCGTTGTCTCAGAGTAGATGATACACCGCGTACACGTACGTACTGCTAAGACTCAATCAATTCTGTCGTAATGGACTGCGCATGAGATATTTTCGAGGGTCATTCCACAAGTTCACGTGTTTATTTAAATTCTAAAAAATATTTTTTTCAAAAAAAAATTGATTTTGTTCAGAAATTTTAAATAGAAAATGTGCTCAATTTTTTTCTTAATCTAAAATTGATGATTCTTTTTAAAAGAGTTAAGAAATTTTAGCTAAATTCATTGGCATATAAAAAAGTTCATCATGGAAGCCATTTGAAATGACCCTCGCTTATGTGTGTGCACCACGTGAAGTTGGAATATACAAATAAATTTATTTTGTATTGTCAATTTTTAATTTTCTCGAAGAATGCAAGGCAAGCGAACAGTTCAACTCTAAAAATCATTCGAAGCTTTTCTAATTGTTACTCAGCAAATTCGTGATCGCTTTAGCTACGAAATGTCGCGACACTGGATACGAAGCGAAGCTCTAGTTTTAGCTCAAGTTTTAGGTGGAGACGCGAGGAAAGAACAGTTCCTTAACTCTTGTTCCACGTACAATCGTATTCCCCCAAGTCTTAACCTTTCTTCTCAGCTTTCTCTCCTCCGCTTCCATTAGCCGCCCAACCAACTCCGAATTGACAATAAAAGAAAGGTTTTAATGATGATGCAAATCTTTGACTACGGAAGTTTGAAGAGTTTTCCCTGGGAGCAGACTCCGCATAATTTGTATCTACTATGTAGATTTCGGGATTTGTCTTCTTTTTCAGCGCTTAGGAGATGCAATATGGGATTGATGGCAGGGTTGAATTAGAATCAACGATTCAATTCTATAACTTTTATAAAATCCGCTTTTAATGTTTGCGTTTTAATAGTAGCCCTTCCGAAAAAACAAAAAAAGAGAGAATTTGAGTAACTAATTCATTTTTTGAATTATATGCAGTAGCAAACAATTCAGACAACCTTGATAAAAGATCTGATTAAAGTAAACTAAGCCCCGTGCTATGTTGCCTCCAAGGTTGCCTCCGCGTCCTCCTTCCATCTTCTTATTGATATAAGTTAGGTTTTCCGGAATGCTGCAGAATTTCATTATTTTGATTTTTCTAAGTCTTCAGCCTAACCTAACTAAACCTAACCTAACCTAACCTAACCAAACCTAACTTGAATTAAATCACACTCCATGGGAGGCAAAATTGACAATGAAAGAGCAGGGTAAAGCAGGCTACAACGCTCGGAGGCAACGCTGGAGGAAACATACCATAACTTGGATTACCTCAACCAAATCTAGTGGGAACATAGATGGAGAACAAATTTTCCCTACTGCCCTACTTCCCTACTCCCTGCTTTGAATTCATAGCCCTACTTCCGTACTGCCTACTTTGAATTCCCAGCCCTACTTCTCTACTTCCCTACTCCGCTGGCCCAGCCCTACTCCCTACTTCCCGAATTCAGTGTCGACCCAAATTGCTTTACCACCCTATTTCTTTAGTTCAATTTTTCTTCCCTACTCCCTAGCGCCCTACCCTATAGGGCATTATGGTGAAGTTGGAGCCCTATTTTCTAGTAGGGTAGGGCAATTTTCCCGTATTTGACCGTCCTACTCCCTACTTCCCTACGCTGAATTACCATCCCTACTCCCTACTTCCCTACTCCGCTGGCTCAACCCTATTCCCTCCTCTCTATTTCTCTATTTCAGCTGTCGAACCCTACTGCCACTGCCCTACTATCCTATTTCCCTACTTCGATCTTTCTTCCTTACTATCTACTGCCCTACGCTATATGGCTTTAGGGCGAAGTAGGGGTCCTTAAGCGATGCATGTCCTACTTCCCTAGTAGGGTAGGGCAAGTTGCCCGTCTATGAGTGGGAAACTAACTCCTTGAAGCAATGAAAGACGCTCAATGAATATCGAAAATGATGCTAGAATCTGGCATAATATCAAGCAAATTCAATTTAAGCGAAAAAGATTTAAAACCTAAATTATTGTGGGGAAATATTTATATTTTCCGAATATTCCTGAAAATTCAATTGAAGACAATTTTATGTCAAAATTCTTGTTTATATGACAATTTAAAAAAACATGCTGCTCAATTCCTGCTGAGCGGCTCTGTTGCTTGAGTACTTGGCGTCCCTGGCAACTGAGAACATTGGGACTAAAGTAGGTGTGGCGGAGTGCATTTCGTTGTATGGTTGTGACGGAGTAAAGCGGATCAATCTACAAAACAAATGTTGGGAAAACTGTGAAACGCATTACATTAAGGGTCAGTAAACAAAAAGACTTTCTGTTTGTGTAAGGAATTGGATGAAACGTCTCGAGTCAGGCAGGATGCGATTGTCGTGAAGATGAGGATCAGAGAACTGGAAACTTACGTGAAAGCTGGTCGGACTTCCGACCATTCAAATCCCCTTTTCCTACTCTCTCCTCTTCCTATTAACCAACTGACATACTAGTCGAGTCCAATACTTCAAGCCTCACCAAAGCTCTTTTTGAAAGGAGAAGCTTCTTTCTAAAATAAGGTCATGTCTCATCTCATGTCAGGATGTAGAATCTATAATCCTAGTCATGCAATACATAAGCTGGAACATCTAGCATATAGGTTACTTGGTCTTTGTATATCGTTCTGGAACAATAGAGAATTGGAACGGAACACACTTTGTAGGGACAGTTTAGGTATACAGAGGATGCGGGCACTTATTTTAGTGTGTTCTATAAATTAAGTATTTTAGCCATAATGCCCTTCAGAATTCAATTATAAATATGAATATGACCGTAAAAGAAATTTCACGTAATACTACGGTCGTCGTGACAACCAGGACTCATTGTATGCAACCCACACTTTACGTATATGTTGAAGCAAGCCTAGTCAGCAAAATTGGAATAATTATTGTGGTCATGTAGCCAGCAGCATATTGGACAATTGGAACCCAAGCGAGCTAAATGCCTAGTGTGCAAAATTAGAACAAATTGCAAACCTACGAGATGTCTAGCAAAACATTACATAATTGCAAACCCAGTAATGCAAAATTGCAGTATTGCAAATCTTGGCGGCAAAATAGGAGTAGATTGTGAACCTTTATCTAGTAAAATTGCATTTGGAGACAAACAGCAAAATTACAACAATGCAAACCTGGTCAACGAAATTGCTGCACTGTAAACCTAGCCAGCAAAACTGCATACAAACGTAGTCAGCAAAATTGCAATAGCATGTGAACCTGTGCCCAACGAAATTGCAGTACTGGAAACCTAGTCAGCTACAGTAAATTGCAGCTGAACAAACCTAGTCAGCAAAATTGAGAAAGCTTGTAAACCTGTGCTCAACAAAATTGCAATATTTCAAACCTACTCAACAAAAACGTTAATACGTTGTGAACTGTGCACAAGCAAACTCGCAGTATTGCAAGCCTCAGCAAAATTAAAATTAGTCTGCAAAATTGCAATATTGCAACCCTAGTCAGCAAAATTGCAATATGTTGTGAACTTGTAACCAGCAAAATTGCAGTATCGCAAGCTTCAGCAAAATTAAAATTAGTCAGAAAAATTACAATATATTGTGAACCTCTTGTTTGGAAAAATTGCAGTATTGCAAACCTAGTCAGCAAACTTCAATCTTGTCAGAAAAATTGCAGTTTTACAGAACCATTCCAAAAATTTGCAGCCTTACAAACCTAGTCAGCAGAATTGCGAAAGCTTTTAAACCTGTGCCCATTTGGAGTATTGCAAACTTAGTCAGCAAAATTAAAGCACAGCAAACCCAGTCAACGAATTTGCTGCTCTGCAGACCTAGTCAGCAAAATTGCAGTGTTGCAAACTTAGTCAGCAAAATTAAAGCACAACAAGCCCAGTGAGCGAAATTACTGCTCTGCAGACCTAATCAGCAAAATTGCAAAAGCTTACAAATCTGTGCCCAAAAATAGCAGTATTGCGCATTGCGCACTTGGTCAGCCAAATTAGAGAACAGCCAACTTTGTCAGAAAAAAAATTGCAAAAAAAAAAAAAAAAAAACCTGGTCAACAAAATTGTAATACCTTGCAAACCTGTATTTAGCCGTATTGCATAATTGCAAACGTATGCAGTCATCAAGATTACAGTATTGCACCCTCCGCTAGCAAAATTGCAATAGCTTGTAATCCTGTATCCAACAAAAATTGCAAAACTTGTAAGTAGACCATTAGTCAGCAAAATTTCAAACTCCAGCAAACCTGTGGTTCAGAATCCCTGCTTGAGCTCACGACCGAACCCAAGACGGCCTGGAATGTGCAAGCTAACAGTAGCTAAGAATACTGTAGAGTTGGAATAGAATTGGCATGACTTTGTGTTTTCTGGTTCAGATACTCTTTGGTCCGTCCATGCACTTTCTCTCAGTTCTCAGCTCCTGTCCAGCACCATCACTAATTTTGGTTGAAGATGGAGAAAGTCGGAGATTTTTCGCGGTTTTTCTGCGTCAGGGCCCACGTTCTGCCTGGTTAGAGTTTTAAAGTTTGGCAAGGGAGCCGAGTGATGAATCATGTTTCCGCTTCGTTAGCCTTCCCCAGCATTCTCAACTCTTTCCCTGCCTCTAGCTGAAGAGGAGCTAATAAAAATAGACGGACTTTTAAATTACCTTCCGCACAGGGGCATTTACTGTTGAGAGGCATTATCCTATAATAAATTGGGTCCAGGATTCAACTAAGGACAGAAGGCTGGTTGCTGGTTCACGAATTTTCAGCTTAACAGTAGGTTTCCTCCAATTCATAAACTGGGCAAAACTGGGTCTAGCCGTCACACGTAGGCACATAACATAAACTTTTGAGTTAAGATTTTGGTAAAGTCTTAAAATACAATGTCAACGTAGTGCTACACAAACCTTCATATTTTCTATGATATATTTGTATTGAATCAGTGTCGTTTAAATTCAGCAGGAGACGCAAGAGAATTGAAATCTGGCGGCGTAAAGACACCATAGTTTCAATTAACGCAATTCTATGAATGAATGCAAAGTTCAAAATTCGGGCAAAAATACGAATTTTGGTCGAATTTAAAAATTTCCAGCTTTGAAACCAGCTCACCCAAAATGCATATGGGAAAATAATGCAAAATAAAAGAGAATTGAAATTGGGACACGTAAGAACTCGTGTCGATAGTCTAGCTCATGCATATGACATACGATCACCTTCTTTGTGTGAAAAATGTGCCGCCTTTCTTACGAGTACTTATACTGCAGTCAAACACTATGCTGATACTGGGGAGAGGACCAGAATTGGAAGGAGGCCCTAGTTCCATAGATCACGCGTCAGTTTCTAATATCGAATTATGTAAGAAGATGACAAAATACGAAGAGGAAAGCTCCCGTCTGCAGGCTCACACGTTCCGCTCCGCACAAAAGAAAAAGAAGTGGGTAAATGTCAATGAAAAGGGAACCATGTCGTAGCCATGACACTTTTTAAGTCACGTTAGAGCTTATTGTTTTTGAAGTAAAGCGGACTGAACACTGAATCTGCTCTGCATAAGACTATCTGGATTTTGTGTTTTGTGCAGTTAGGTATTCGACCCGTAAACCTAATTCAGTTACACAGCAGGTCCGGTTTCGTTGAAAATCTGTCATTCTGGAAATTGAAATACTTTTTGTTGTAAAAATTGGCACGCAATAGCAGCGGTAATTTAAGAAAAAATAGTTTCAATATGCAATATAGGTAATATCAATAGTCATTGCAAGTTTTCTTCATTTTCCTTCGATCTAATCTCGGTTGCTAGTTTGCTAGGACCATTTGTCCTTGTCAACGTTTGTTTGTCAACAAATTAAAGTACAACCTTGAATAGGTTTCTAAAATTCAAAGAAAAATCTAAATATTCGCTATATTTAACTTTTAGGGCAGTCGAAACGGCTATTTCTACTAATGAAAATGACTACCAAATTATTAGAATACGTCCTGAAGAGAAAGCTCGCACGTAGTGTTGTGTGGATGAAATTCGATTGCGTAGAGGTTATAATGTGTCCTGATGAGTATGGATTGGACACTGAGATGACTGTACAACCTAATCCAAGTAAGTTATAGGGCAAATCGCAAATCTAAATCAATTAGTGATTTTCGAATTTTTTTTAAAATCTGGAAAAAAGTAGTGGCTACACGAAGGTTTCAAATTCAAACTGATCAACATTAAAACAAAAACTGCGTGAACCCACCGGTCGTAGCTCAAAAGCTGCGGGTCGCGGGTCGCAATAGATTTTTAATTGGGTTTGGGTGGCAGGGGTCGCAGCTTCCCAAAACATAACAGATAGTACTTCAAAACAGAGATGGCAGCACAATTCTAGGCTATTGATTGAAGCGGTGCGACACATTTCTACCCAAAAGCCAAACAAAAAAATGCGACCCGAAAGCACATGAGAACCCAGTGCGACCCGCGACCATAGATGGGTAAGTTGCCCTACCCTACTAGGGCAGTAGGGCAAGTAGGGCGCCCTACTTTGCAAAACTGTCCTACTGAGTTGGGCAGTGGGGCAGTAGGCCAATAAATCCGAGTAGGGCAGTAGGCCAAGAATTTGGAATAGGGCTGTAGGGCGATAGGGCAATAGGCCGAGAGTTTGGAATATGGCAGTAGGGCAATAGGGCAGTAGGGCAATACTTCCAAAGTAGGGCAGTATGGCAGTACGGCAAATCGGTAGCCAATGAGGACAGTACAAACAACAATCATGTATGGGAAAATTGCCTTATTCACTACGGCAATAGGGCAAAGTAGGGCGCCCTACGTTGCCCTACTGAGTAGGGCGGTAGGGCAGTAAGGCACATCATGCGGATTAGGGCGATCGGGCAGTAGGGCAATAGTTCGAGAATTCAGAGTAGAGAAATAGGGCAGTAGGCTGAGAATTTAGAATAGGGCAATAGGGCGGTAGGGCAGTAGGCTGATGATTTAAAATAGAGCAGTAGGGCGGTAGGACAGTACTCTTGGGGAAAGGGGCACTAGAGCAGGCATGAGAGGATGGATATATATGTACAAGAGCATGCATGAGAGGATCGAGGATCGATATGTATATATCCATCCTCTATATCCATCCTCTCATGCCTGCTCTTGTGCCCCTTCTCCCACCCAAGAATAGGTTATAAAATGCGAAGTAGGGCAGTAGGGCGGTAGGGCAGTAGGGCAAAAGAGTTGCCCATCTATGCCCGCGACCCACAAAACCGCACTTCCCAATCTTGTTAAAATCAATATGTTAATTGAATTTCCTCAACATTCTTGCGATTGCTTACAAGCCAGAAACATTGAATATTTCGTGTTAATTTTCTTAAGAAATTGCCGTATTCGGCAGATCTTATGCCTTTGATCGGAGGAATAACCGGATTCATGCGGATATTCCGTACAATCCACAATTCACAGAGCAATTCATGGAAATTTATAACTAAACTACGTAAGAATCTACGTAGAAGGAGTGTGGCTAGAAATAGAAGGTGAATTGAGAGAAGGAATTGAGTTGAACTGCAGATTGGGAAAGAAGTCCCTCAAGAAACATTCTGAGGTTATCTGGAGATTCGGGGTCTGACGTAGGTCAGATTACGACATTTATTTCGTTTTATTCTGTCTGTCCTCTGGTCTCCTGTACGGCTAAGGCTTTGGTTTTCGGGAAAGTTGGTTTCTCTTTTTCCGAAATTCTTTTTTTGGCCATTTGCCTGGGAGTCCTTTCACCAATTTGTGTGTTGTCGTTGGATGGATCTGAAATTCCATTTCTTGCACCCAATGCCCTTCCTCTCCACTCGCTTCTGTAGAGAGATGATGAGGATTTCTGGAGAAACTGGATTTTCTTCAATCATTTCTCCTCTTCCTTTTCCATCAGAAAAAAAACCTGGATTCCAGCTCTGCACAATCTACCCGCTTACCTCTTCCGTCTACACAAAGTTAACTTGAGCAGTTGGAAAGGTAGGAGGATATTTGGCGGTGGAGAAATTCGGATGTCAGCCCAATGCTTGGATGCAAGGCACTGGTCTCAATTTATATCTAAAGAGAAATACATAGAATTTAGTCAGCAAACTTGAAAAATGCAAAAAAAAAGAAACATCAAGTTGCAATCAAGTAGCAGAGATTATTGGAATTTCAAATCATCAAAATAACTAACAAAATTTTAAATAAAAATCTAAACAAACATTAAAAATAGCCTTCACAAAGTGTCACACAATGCAGTACAGTAAAAGTGGACAAACCTGCCTAAAAATATGTGGACCCAAATTAGAAAATAAATCCAAATATGCAACCTGCAAAGACGCAGATATATTGTAGTCTAAAATAACCAAAAAAACTCAGTAAATTTGGTAGGCTAACACATTCAGACTAGTTCAAAGTCCAGCTTTGATGCCTTTTTGTAAGGTCATTCAGCTATCGGGAAAATATATCAAATTAAAGCAATTTAGAATTCAAAACATAACATGGAGGAATTAAATCGGAATCAAAATTGCAATCAGCCTAGCAAATAAAAATAAAAGACATCCTGCAAAAAATCAAGAAACCCACAAAACCTGAATTTCGCAGTTCCGACAAATCCTATTTATCAAAGCTATTTAAAATGAAAAGTTATCATAGATGGGCAAGTTCACGAGAAAACGATCTTGTAGATCATTGATCTGAAATAAAAAAATTAAGCTCATAATCAAGCAAAATAATGAAAAAGTTTAAGATCAAGATCACAGAATCATCAAATTGGTCTTAAAGATCGAGATCAAGTGATCTAAGATCGCCATTTTAACGCTTTTATGGCGAAACGATCATATATGCCGCAAAAGATCAAGGTCAGACTATTATTTCAAGTTCAAGACCCCGAGGTTGAGATCATTTTACAGTCGAGAATCGCGATCTTAATATCAGTGACCTTCAAGATCGAGTGATCTTGTTAATCTATGCCGTTAGCACAGCTAAACTGAATTAAAATATAAATATTTGGAAATAAATAGACGAAATCCAAGAAATGTTTGAGAAAATTCAATTAAATTCAAGATTTTCAATCAAAATAAACATTAGAAACAGGTATCAAGAACTGATTTACTTAAATCAGACACGATTCACGAGAACTTAGTCAACATCTTTGAAAAGGTATGAACCGAAAATTGTCAATTCTGCAGAATGTTAGCGTTAGCGTTCGTTCCAATTTCGTATGCAAGATAACATAAATAGAAAACAAATTATACATAATTTGTTGTATAACCTTGAATTGAATGACCTCGAACGTAAAATTAAAAAAAAAACGATCTACTCGTACATGGAAGAAATGGAGGATGAAGCTGGTTACTCTGTAGGATGGGCCTACCTGTTCGGAAGGGAGTTTGGAGGCGAAAGGATATTAGGTTCCGTGGAGGGTTACTCTGGGGAGAAAGTGGAATACAAAGCAAAGGGAAGAAAGTCTCTCGGAACCATCGATATGAGCAATCACTCACAATGCGATTCCCAGTCTTGGCACATCCCATTTCCCCGGCCCCTATTTCCCCACACTTTATTACGCTTTTCAATTTTAAATCCTCGGCTCCGTACAGCTGAGCAGGACCCGTTCTCAGCTCTTCCTTCATTTGCATACGCTCATAACACATGGAGCGGACAGCCGCTTACTCCTCAATGCATATTTGGTATTACTACGTGGTCCAATACGGGTGGTGCAGGAATGCTGGAACAATATTTATTAAAATACTGGTCTAATTCTAGACTACAGCTAATGCTATTTATATGGATGTTCTCTGCGCATTTATGCTGCGAATTGAATTATAAAAATGTTCAGCAAGCATCAGCTTAAACCACGAACTCGACGGATTTCTTGGCTGTGGAAGATGCACAGGGTTCTATGTTGTAGAAATGCGGCAAGTCGTGCTCAAACTACTTACTACTAGTTTTAATGTCAAATACTTCCGATTCTCAAAATCTTATTCGCAAAATATTGAGTTTCACCTCAAAATGGATATCTTCTATTTTCTTAAGCCAGGTTAATTTAAAAGCTTGCGGAAGACTTTTGAAAATTGTGCGGTCAGGCTACGTTTAGTCTAAAAGTACCGGACATATCCACCAGAAATGTACTTGTTTAAATGCACATGCACATAGTTGGGCAAGATCAAGAGAAAATGATCTTGAAGGTCATTGATCTTAAATGAAAAATTTAAGCTCATAAGATCACCAGATCAAGATCAGGCAAAGTCACGAAAATTTTCAAGATCAAGATCCAAGATAACAAAATTACCAAATTGATCTCAAAAGTCAAGATCAAGTAATCTAAAATCTTGATCTTTAACGCTTTTATGGTGGAAAGATCATAAATCAAGATCATTGCCGTCTAAGATAAAAATCCCTAGATCAAGATTGGACTAATTTTTCAAGATCAAGATCCCAAAATCAAGATCAATTTAGAACCAAAAATTGCGATCTTAAGATCAGTGATCTTGCCTATCTATGCTACTCCGTAGATCATAGCCTTAAACTGGAATACTCGCCCACTTACCGTATTTTACAGGATACAAAGACATGCATCCACTTGTTGCATTATGCGGCACCTGGTTTGAGCAGATTAATTTTTGGATTCGATTTTCTCCAACAGTATAAAGGTACACAAATCATCCGTAAATATAAAATAGTAGTGTAAATAAATGAATATAGTTACATAATGGTATAATAATATAAATATAATAAAAATAATATACCTAAAAAAAATCATTAAACAAATCGGAAAATTCGAAACTATCCTCGCCAGGGTTTCGAGCACCATATTCAAAAACACTCATAGTTCATAGGCTAATTCACTGAAAATTCCGGGAACTTCTAATGCGGAAGTGGAGGTCCGATTTAAGCGTCATTTCGAAGAACTTGGATGACGCTGATGATATCGCTTTTCTAACCTTAGCAGCAGAAAGCTTATGCATGGGACCTTGAAAGATGAGAACATTCTTCCCGTCTCCAATTTCAAACCGCGTGCTCCTCTGATCTCGAGAGGCGCAGTGCAGTTCATTGCGGTTTTGGATGGTTAATCTTCCAAGAATTTGGAGCGGGTTCAAGCCTCGTATGGTTTTGTGTGCATATGAATTCTGTTTGATGTTTAATAATAATTGTGTTTTACGTAAGCCAGGCTCATGAGCTAGATGAAAGCCGTTTAACTTCTGCTACACATGTCGACATGTCCCAAATTTCCCAGTTGATCCACTTTCTCAAGATCCGCCATCCGCCTTCCCTCCTTTCCAATTTTGATCTACTTTGAAGAAACCTCTGGCTTGTGGTCCATAAACTCAAGTTTCTGTCCCAAGTGCATTAATTATTCGGAATATTTCAAGTCAAGAAATTCTGTTAAAAAGTCTTTAGGCGAAAATATAAAAACTGGGGCGAAGCTTCTTTCATCTTTAAATTCAACGGAGAACCATAGCGTCAATACGCTAGCAATATTTCAATTAACTTTGAATTCCGCAGTAATTTTAATGGTTTGTCAAGCGGAGTTGCCCAACTTCATTCCATCGCTAAGAATTTTGAATGCTCAAGTTCTACTTCTGCGATGGCCTGGGGCTAAACCTGGGATTCATCGAGACAAAGAAGGTCTAAAGTTTTCCAGAATCTTCTGTTTGAACGCAAGGAGGTGTGAAAATGAGACTCGAATTAGGCATATCTTAGTCGGTCGTCCAATTGAAGGACTTGTTTTACATCGGCTTTTATTCGAGAACGTAACTCTTCCAAGTTGAAGCATTTGTTGTTTCATTTTTTTGTGTATTTTTGATACTTCTTTTATTTTGGTTTTGTCTCCTCTCAAATTAATGCAAATGAAACAAGGGATTCTCATTAGAAAAAGATGCGGAAGAGTATTTCTCGTCCTAGAATTCATTGCTCCGAGTTCGTACGCATAAAAGAGAAACTTTGCAATAACTTATGGGTCAACGATCAATTCAATTTGATGACTCAAATGAGGGTGGTAGTTCATCAAAGAAAGTTCACAGAGAATTTGAATTTGCTGTCACTAGAATCTTGAGATATCTCTTAGGAACGAAGAATTTAACTTAGATTTCTGGATTTTGTGGAGAATTTTATGAAATGATTGAACAGGTTTGTCGAAATTGAGCTAATTAAATTCGAACTGCTACTACAGCTATTTTGTGGATTGTATGCCATTTCACACTAAATGCAAAAGAGCGGCATTTTTCTTTGTGGCATTTTCAAAAAATCACGATATTTACCAACAAGCGCTGAGCTCCGCAGCTCCGCTCAGCCACATGGGTTTTTTCACGAGCGCTTCGCGCTCGTGCTCGTCCGTGGAACCCATTTTTCTTAGTTTTTGTACGGGACTACTTTGGTTTCATGGTCACTACTTGGCCCATATATTATTCTCCAGGATTTCTAAGTGCATAGTTCCTCCCAATTTTTCGCGTATCAGAGATCAACTAATTATGGTAATTTTAAATCTGTCAAATTTATTTTGACCCCCTTAATGACCTCCAAATCGATCCGGGTTTTCGACATTACTGCACATTGGGTGAGTACTCTCTAAATATGCAGTTTCCCAGAATATTTACGAAAATCCGGTTTTGGGTTAAATATGGTCAAATGTGAAATTTGATCTTGATGGGTCGAATTATATATCGTAAAATTCTACTCAATTAGGCCGTCATTTTGATGTACTACTCGGCCGGGTTGGATCAATTGGTGCGTCAGAAAAAAATAAAATAAAACAAGATTTTTCAACTTTGACTCCCGATTTGACCATTAAGGAAGGGTCGGATCGTTTAGGTGATACCCGTTGTCCTATCTTCATTTCATGAGAGCTTTCCAAAGCCGTATCGATCTCCGCTCTAGCTAGCCAGGGACATCGATTAGCCATCGCCAGCAAGAAAAGCCAACTAACTATAATATAGGATACCTAAAAATCATGTGTCACTTCGACAAACTTCAACAGAACTTCAACAAAACATTACAAACCTGTAACTTCCTGGACTCTTCTGCCGATATACAATTATACAGCACGGAAAATAAAATCGTTCTCGCATTTGAAAAATACAGGGTGAGTCAGTAATAGGTTCTCCCTTTTGAAATCATCCTGATCGAAAAGTAATGGAGTGACTGAGACAGAATTATGTTTTATTTGAAATCCATTTAGTAGAAGGAATTATGGTGAAGGAATTGAATTTTTAAACACAATATGGAACTAATTACAAATTTCTAAACAAATTCCAACATTTTTACCGTTGGGTTCTTATGGACATGATTTCCTTACAAAAGTCTGCTACCCTGGGATACCGAGGCCTTCCCGGGATTTGCTGAGAAAACATTGTAGTGAGAATTTATGGGAGTATCAGAGTTCCGCCTTTCTGGATTAGAACGGAACTCAACGATTTTACAACTAACGAAATTAATCATAATTATGCTAATAATAATTAACAAAGATACGGATTTCCTAATTTGTAGCTATATAAAATCTGCAGGCTTTTTCTTTCTCCCAACTTGTTCGTAATTGTTCCTGTGACAGTAGTAGTGGATCTTATCGTTTGACGTAACTTAGTGACCCTTGGAAGGCCACACAACACTCTAGTCGGTCGTACACCGAGCGACAAGCATTTGCACACATTTCTTGCGTGATTTGTCCAGCACACGTTGATAAGGCTTGACATAATTCCATAAGTGTTGTGGGATTTGTCTTGTATACCAAGTCATTCAAGTAACCCCTGATGAAGAAGCCACAGGGCGTCAGGTCCGAACTTCTGGGCCATCTTCGAGTAATTGCAAAATAAGTAATCAGGAATTAAGTAATTATGAAATAAGTTACTTGGTGAAGATTTGGCCAATGAATACAGGAAATTACTGTAATGTCTCCACACCAACACTACCGCGCAGAAGAGCGTATCATCGGCGAGCAGCATTTAGTGGCTCTCACTCTCGCCTAGCATAAGTTCATTGACACTGGACAATGTGTTTCAAATTATTCGTATCCGCATCTTTGTAAATTATAATTAGCATAATTAAGATTTAATTCGTTATTTGTAACCTCGTGGAGTTCAGTTCTAACCCAGAAAGGCGGAACTCTAGTAGTCCCATAAATTCTCACTACAATGTTTTGTCAGCAAATCCTGGGAAGACCTCGGTATCCCATGGTAACAGACTTTTGTAGGGAAATCATGTTCAAAGGAACCCAACGCTAAAAATGTTGGAATTTTTTTAGAAATTTGTAATTAGTTCCGTTGTTGTGTTTAAAAATTCAATTCCTTCACCATTATTCCTTCTACTAAATGGATTTAAAAAAAAAACATAATTCTGTCTCAGTCACTGCATTACTTTTCGATCAGGATGATTTCAAAAGGGAGAACCTATTACTGACTCACCCTGTACAACAGTCCGCATCGGCACCGAAAAAAACCAGAGAAATTGTAGCATAGTCTAATAGAACCACCGATTAAATGAGTTTCAGATTTTTTAAACGATTTTTGAAGCTGATTAAAGATCTTTTGCGATATCCTTAAGAAACTGTTGTCAAAATTAGCATTATATTGTTAAGTGAGGACTACAGTAGTCGTGGCAACAGCAAAATTTTGCAACAAATAAAATAGAATACATCTTACACAGGAGGCGTTACGAGTTTTTGCAAATTGTAGCTGTTGGATTAATTATTTGTCCATATAAGAAGAACGCTAAATTTTTTAAAAATTTTCAAAACATATGAGAAGTGATTTTTTTTTCAGTTTCTAATGTCCGACCCAAGGCATTAAAGCTTCTTTAATCGGTTATATTTTCACTAAAAAGCAATTACAAAGTGTTTAGTCTCTTGTTCCGGCTTCCGATCGCATTTTTTTCTCAAAAACGGGTACAATTTTTGCATTATGCCGATTGTCCTTGCAAATCTTTCACGTAAATTGGTTAATTATTGCAGATTACAACCTGAGGTCTAAACTTTTCAATTTGCGCTAAAATGACCCTCGCCTCGTACTCGTAATTACAAAAATTTCCTGTGGCTTTTCTTTGCAATTGGTTGTAAGCAGGAGGCGCTGTGAAATATCTGTCGAGTTTGTAAGTCGAGGAAGCAGGGGAGAGGGGATGTAGGTTGGTGGTATTACGTTGGTCCTAAGCTCTCGGTTGAGTGATTGGGTGACAAGGATATTCTAGTCCGGAAGGAATGTCCTATTTCTTGGTCCCTATTACATGTTTGCCTATTGATCCGCACAAGCCTCTCTGTAATGAAATACGTAGTATGTAGTAATCCAGATTGCCCACAAAATATTGGCGGGTGTCAGTGAAGCGTGCCACTTGGTTCACTCAACCATGTCTCAATTTCACTTTTTCTCAATTTCCATATTCGGCATGGCAATGTGTGAGGCGTGAGGTCATGTAGAGCAGAAAACAGAATTATGCCTCGAGTTCAGTCCAGAGATCCAGCATGAGTCCACAAATCACTAATTCTCTCCGTCATTTCAGGACGACTCTGTGGGAACTGCAAGGAGCCGGTCACCAACTGTCTGGACGGCGTGCTTCGAGTGACACGGAGAGACAAGGCGGAAGCTGTGACCATTACGCCAACTGTTGAAGGTATGTCCCAGACTTTTTTTTGGTCGATTTAGAGAAAAGTCGGAGCTTGAACATGGGATTAGACTCAGAACTGTAGGCTGAAGTCTGTTGTGCACAGGGCCATGGACAGGGTTCGGATGGCTAGGAGCTACAAGTGAACGAAGTTGGTTCGCACACGGAAAAGTGGCTCCATTTTCAGGACTCGTACGTACAGTAACGACGACTCAATTCTCTGGACTCAAATTCATGGACAGAAGAGTCCTGTAAAGATGTAAACATGTTTGCACGATAATGGACGAGGTTTATGACATTATGGAAAAAATTGCATAAATATAGTAAAGGTGCAGCTCATACGTCATCTGAATTCGTGTGTGATCCAATAAAATAATACATTAAAAACCGCAACTTAAAAATGGAGACTTGTAATGGCAATTGATGAATTGCAACATAAAAAACCGCAAATTAAAAGTGGAAGCTTGGTAAATGGTAAACTGCAAAACTTAAAAATGGTTACATCAAAAATCACAGCTTTGAAACCGGGATTTAAAATGGCGACATAAAATCTGCAACTTATATCTGTAGAGTTGGCAACATAAAACAATAAAAACCTCAACATTGAACTCCTGAAAAGCTCAACTTACAAATGGCAGCATAAAGCAATTAAAAACCGCAAGCTAAAAATGTCAACATACAAACTGCAGCAATAGAAATTGTATGATATAAAAATATAAGCTATTTTAAAATTTACGGTTATACTCCTTCAATTTCAAATTTTGCGAGTTTTTGCCACGGTTATTTTACTCGGATTTTGTGTTGCGATTTTACTAGTATGATTCGGTTTCTTTCATGCGGCATTTAATCCTGCTGTTTTTAGTGTCTGCGGCTTTTATGTGATTTCGTGCTGATGACTTTCCCAAGTTTTGAATATTTGTTTTACTAAAAATCTTAGGCAAAAAAAAAGTTGGACAATACCAAGTTTTAGTCAGGTTTAGTCAGGTTTAGTCAGGTTTAGTCAGGTTTTAGTCAGGTTAAGTTTGGCGAGGCTAGGCTAGGTTAGCTTTGGCTTGGATATGTCTGCTTTAGGTGAAGCAGGCAGTTGGTTTAAAAAAATAACGTAGACTTTAGTGTTAATTTAAAAAAAAAAAAAACGTAGAATACCACTGTTTTGCCCAACTGTAGCGAAATCAAAAATACTAAGATTCAATAATTTTTTGAATATAAAAAAGCTATATTAACCAGAACTAATGAAAAAACAGGAATCCAAAAATTATTTGGAAGAGATTAAAAGCCTTTTTTGGAAAGTAAAAAATGAAACTTAAATTACTTTCGATGTTTTTGTGCGAAATTCGGAAAGGCAGAATAAAAAGTGACTATTTTGGCATTTTTCGTAGAATTACTCAATATTTTTATTTTTTTTCAAATGGAACGAATTTTTCCAAATAAAGCAACATTTTTGCCTGTATACTCACGAATTTCTGAAATAGCGATTTTATAGTCCAAATTCAGCTCATTTGTCTTAAACTAGTCCTCCGATTAATTCGCACTTATTCAATACACTAAATGCCCATTGCCCAAAAAATTTAAATAGCAACCGAATTCGAAAATACAAATTACACAAAACACAAAATAGTCTAGATCCGTACAGTTTCTGCAAAATTGAAGGGTGCCACTTTCAGATTCTAATCACAAGTTCTCAGGTCAACCGAATTACGAATATCAAATAGAATCTGATTAGAACTCAACCACCGGTTGCGTTGTGGGCAGATCTGACTAAATGCGTAAATGATACTAATTTAATTAGGATCATGCCCCTGTATCTGTTGTTGGGCGGTGTTACATTGTCGTGGACCATGTGAAATGAGGAATGGATATGGATATGAAATGACAGTAATCCTTTTTCCCCAGGTTTACCTTTCACCTTTACAGGCTCCACTGGAGCTATGAAGGCGTCCTCCATCCTCATGCACCTCTAGATTCTAGATTCTAGCTCCTACGACTCCAGTCCAGATCCAGTAGAGATACTACCCGTCTTCAATTTATTTCACTTCTCTCACTCCTTTCTCTCTAATTCGTCTTCATCTATTAGCTGAAGGCGGGTTTTGCCCTATTCCTGGTCACGCTCGTCATCGTGTCATGCTGCCTAATACCCCAAGTAGTCCTATTCTTATATACCCCCATTGTATAAAAAGAATATGTGGAAATACATGGTCAGGTATTTTCAAAATACTTTCAGTTTGTCAAAAATAACGAAGTTTCAAAATACTATTTAGAAATCTCAAATTGTCATCTGCCAATTCTTCGAAAAGCATGTAGATAGGTCAGGTACTTTCAAAATACTTAAAACCTGTCAAAATTACGGAAAGCTCCTAATCCAGAACAGAAAGTAAGATATTTTCAAAATGCTTTCTATTTGTCAAAATTATCGAAAATTCATAGTACTAATTAGAAATAATGTTATTTGCCAATTTTTTTTTAAAGCAGATGGGGAAAATATGACTGCATTGTCAGGTATTTTCAAAATACTTGTAATTTGTCAAAAATATTGAGGCTAAAACCTACAAATTTGAAATTACAAGTATTTAAATTATATTTCTTGGGAAATACAAAATATCGTACCTGCTTCCAAAATGCAAATTGCAATTCTCGAAAACTCATCCAAATTTTGCATAAAATACTAGAACAGAGATAAGGGATTTGTTGGAAAACAGAAATCAATTTTGTATGAATTTGGAATTTGAAGTATTTAGGCTGTATCCACTCAAAAAGTTGTCATTTGGCACAATTTCAAAAGCTTGATGTGCCATAATTTCAATAATTGACTAGCGAAGCACTTTATTACAAATGAATATTTCCAAAAAAGATATTATACTCAATTTTTGCCAAGTATATTTCGAATATTGAAATTACAAACTAGTTTTGAAGCGCAAACTTTCATAATTCTGTGTAACAAATATTTCCATGGTAAAACACATATCACATATTTGAAACTACGGTATTTTTAAAAAAAACGCATTTTGCCCAACTGTATCGAAACGAATTCATTTAATTTTGGCCGCAATTTAAGAAAAATATTCAAAACCTCGTTTTACCGGCAAAATCTTGTAGATTTCCACCGTCCACCAATTTCTACCGTTGAATATTTTGATATCATTTTCCGTGCAGGTTACAAGCTTAAGGGCTTGGGCATTGGGCATTGAGCTGAAGTCGGTTTTTGGCGTGCGGTCGTGTGGGTGGGTGGTTGTGGTGCTGCCCAGTTTCCTTCCACTGTGTACCTAGACGACTTTCTCCGCAAGTTTATCCTTTTCATTACCGTCACTCGTAACGAAGCAGGAACGTCTTCTCTACCAATATTTGTTCTGGCCATCTATATGAGGAGCCAGCCATGAACCACCCACTTCCTACCGTGTACCATTATCCCTCCAAGTCATGCATCATCCCTTCTTACATCTCTGACCAGGGACTCGGGTCTTCCAAGCAATGGCTTTAATGTTGTTTCAAATTCCCGGTTTTAGGATAGGAAAAGGTTCTTAAAAATTCTAGAATACAATTCAATACAAGCATAGCATTTTTCACAATTCCAAAACAGCCTATAGTTATCAACACGGAAAAGCCCATATTCAAAAACATGCTTTTTTGATGCTTCACTGCAGATTTTTGAAAATTTATATCGGTATGGTTCCCATTAGCAAATATTGATTTGTTTTTAAAAATCTTTTAAGGATTTAGTGCTTCAAATGCACTTTTCTCTGGCTTTGATGCATATTTTGAGCCTTTTAGGCGGGTTTTACAGCTTTTCTGCATATTTCGACGCTTTCTAATAGTTTTTCTAAGAATATAGGTTTCGTTTAAAAAAATGTTTGCAGGTTTTAAATCCTTTGCAATATCTTGGTTTGAAATTTTAAAACATCGTTAATGGATTTTAATGTGATGTGTTTTCAATATGTTTTCAGCGTTACGCTTTTTATAAAATTTGTGCAACAAATGTGACCTTTTTGTTTGTTTTATTGCATTGGGGTACATGGCATTTTTGCTGCCTATTTTAGTGCCTATTTTGATCATTTTCTATGTGCATGCATTGCCTTAGTTGGCATACATAAATACGGGCCTTGCTTTCCAAAGCTAAATCTAGAAAGGATTTTTTTCGAACCTAAATCCAAACCTTGACTCGAACGTAAGGTCCAGCGATTCTCCAAACTCGAGAAACATAATTGATTAACTCACCCACGCATTAACGTAATGTAA
Source organism: Ceratophysella scotica (assembly GCA_034694025.1). Lineage (NCBI taxonomy): Eukaryota > Metazoa > Arthropoda > Collembola > Poduromorpha > Hypogastruridae > Ceratophysella > Ceratophysella scotica. The sequence goes on along the minus strand of JAQFXZ010000312.1, from coordinate 637 downwards.
TCTCTCTTCATTTTCTGGGACCAGTACTAAGCCCTGGTCCATAGCCTTTGAACGGAATTCGGTCTGCACTGGAGGACATTAGAGAGGATTTATGAGAGTCATAAATTTAGTGACACGGGGGCATACGGTACTACGACATGTAAGCCCGTCTTTTCCGGAGAAGCAGAGACTGGTGCATTTTTAGACTAATTTTAAGCCGGGTGTAATTAAGGTGCGTGTGGAATAGAATTTGATTACACTTTCACACAATGTAGAAATTTGTGGAAATGAGTGTTCAGACAAGTGAACACGTCCCATTTTTCTGCCCTCATGGGTTTCCTTGTGCTCTGGTAATATAAATCAGGAATGATGTCTTTAGCTTTGAAATCCGTATCTGACCCTTTGCTAATGGCCAGGCTTAGGGTTCTAGGAGTTGATTTTTGGTTTTCGGGTATTTAATGCTCCACATATCATTTCTATGGAGCCTTAGCCCGTGCTTTATTTAAGTTCAGGACATAATACCTGTGTCTTAAAATTTGATCGTTTAATTAATTGATTTGTTTTAAACATTTAATTGGTTAATTAATACTCACTATTATAGTTAGTTTTGAGCTTAACATGTATTAGCATGGCATGTAGGAACAAAATTGCGCCAGCC
>JAQFXZ010000311.1:0-22058 GCA_034694025.1 Ceratophysella scotica | reverse complement strand
GATTGTCAAGCTCAGGTCGGCAAATTGAAATCCCAGGTCGGCAAGTGCCGACTTTGCCGACTCCTAGAACCGCCACTGTCTCGCAGAACTTTGCACAAAAACTTGGTTTGTCGTCTACTTGACTAAACGTACATAGTAGGCAGCGTAGCAGTATACAGTTCGTATTTATATGTATCCAATTAGTTAGTATTACTATATACACGATATGTGTATCGCTTTACCACGTTGTTTGCTTGGAAGTGGATAAATAAAAGTTATACTAGTGAATGCATATAATACGGTTTAAGGCAAATGGCAACGTTCGATTATGCAATCTTACTACTTTATCATAAAGTGGTCTCCTCAGCTCTTCGCTGGCATTCCACTAGCGAGGTCGAACTCAACCCTTCATTCATCATTCATTCAATAACATCCAATGTTAATTTATATTCCCCTTACCTTTTTTAATGTAGTTACATACATACGTATCAACTTTGGGACCTTTTTTGTTTGGCAGTGGCAGTAGTAAGTAGTAATGTAAAGCGTGAATGTGGATGTGTAGTAGGAAAGGGTTGAGATTGAGATTTGCCTTCTTCCCTCGAAAACCAAAATATTCAAATCACTCTCGATTTCAGTGCGGTCGTCTCAGATACATAGAAGTTGTGTTCATACAAATCCACAATCTTCGCGACTAGACACTAGAAACCCTGAAATCCACCGAGTTATCGACATTAAACGTGAAAAAGTGTGCCTTTTATATTTTTGAATTGTGAAAGAGAGGTTTGGACTTATTGTTATCAAGTTTAAGAAGAAGGATGGCACCCGGATTGGGACGATTTCGTGACCTCATGTCAGGTGACCCTGGAGACACGAAACCTGTGAAGAAGACTAAAGCAGTGGAAGTTGACCTAAACGCCAATTTTCCTCCTGGACCCCTTGATCTTTACAGAAAACAGGCCTCGTTCGACTGGAAAGTCATGCGTACAGTCATGGAAGAGGAGAAGCTACTTCGCTTCAAGGTAATTAAAATTAAAGGCATCGACAACCGAAAAATTTACGTCATACGCATACATTGTACTATACTGATGTACGTCAAGAGGACTAAATCATCGAAAACATCCAACATACAATGTCAACATTCAACACAATTTCACTTGATCTGCGTTCCAAATCGAAAGCCCACACGATTTAGTAGAGTATTAATTATTGACACCAAACCAATCCAACATCCCCTTCGTATCTTGTATCTAATTTAAATCCGTGACATTTTGTCTTTAGTTTCAACTTAAACTGTTCTATTTATAACCGTTTCTTATTTCCTGGTACTACTAACTCTAAAATAAGTACATGATTTAAAATCGGTTTATTTTATGTTCGCACTCATGTGGAAGTGACAATTAAATGAAGGTTTTTCTTTTCCTATAAATTATGATATTTCTTTCAGCCACTACTGGGCTGTAGAGTATAATGAGACGGACACTCCGTCAAATCAGTTACCGAGCAAGTCGCTACACTACTGTTCTAAGCCTCAATAATGCTGCTTAAAAAATTAGCTGCAAGTCCTAGGCCTCAAGCTACACTTGATAGCTCCTCTGAGATCCAGTAGTAGAGGCCGCATTGCCTCACGTACTGGCTTTCGAAGAATAAAAATAGGCATGATTTTCAAATAGGTAACTGAAAAGCACAAAGCAAGAAAGCAAAGCAGTGTGTCGTGAGTCTCCCAACACAGGTGAGGCTGAAGAACGCCTGGTAAGCGGTTTTTAGGTACAGACAGTTGCAGTTAACATTTCCGAAAGTTCTTACTATGAAATATGAAATAATTGTGTCACCTTGCACTTGCACCTTATGTTCGTTAAACATGAAAGAATAATGAAACAAGCCTCGTATCAAAGTTAACTTAAGCCAATTGAACACATTATCTTTAGGGGTAGGTACCTATATCACTTTAAGATCATGGGCATGGTCAGTATTTAATCAACCCAATATTAATGACATTATGTAGTACATACCGTATGTCATGGATTTGAAGGATGACATATTCAATCATTACCTTCCTTTTGATTGTTCGCAGCACAAAATCTGGAAGACCCTTGAACATGACCCATTATTTGCTCATTCACCTGTGCCATGCAGCCTTGAGGAAGAGCGACGGATTACAATGTTGCGTGTTTTTCGAATCGCGGAGCATGATTTTCTTCCAGAGGAAGAACTCATTCATGACCCCCGAATGGTAAGAAGATACCACACATAACCTATCGCCCTAAGTATATTTAAACCAGAAGGTCATGGCAAATGCTAACTTCGAATCTACGGAATCCTTTGTTAAAACTTTTAGAATTATGCGCTGATGGTGGCCCTAGGTCAGTACGATTGGTCTGTGTCTGCCAAGAGATCACTTCTCTTTGATTTCTTTATGAATGCCATCCGTGGCCTTGGAACTGGTTCACATTACGACTATATGGAAGCTGTGACGAACATGGAGGTAGGTGGGCCGGTTATCTGGTCTCAATAATTTCAGCATTTCTTAAACCTAACATAGAATAGATCGTCATTTACTACATATCCGGAAATATGTAAATATTGCCACACTACAAGTCAATAGTTAAGCAATGAAATCAACGCACTGGTTGTATTATTCAGCAGTTTGTTACTGTATGATTTCAGCTCTTAGGTAGTTTTGCTCTGACGGAGATAAGCCATGGCACGAATACGAGAGGAATGCGAACACGAGCTACTTTCGATCCAGACAATCAGACTTTCATTTTACATACTCCTGATTTTGAGAGTGCCAAGTGTTGGGCTGGAAACTTAGGTGAGTCAATATGACCAGCGCAACATTGCGTAGTCACGTGATTCGGAAGTATAATACTGTTTTCCTTATAGCTAAGACGTCAACACACTCCGTGGTATTCGCTCAATTGTATACACCGGATGGAAATTGCCATGGCCTTCATTGCTTTGTAGTTCCTACTCGGGATCCGAACACTATGCTAACCTATCCTGGCTTAACGATTGGTGATATGGGGGCCAAACTGGGACTGCATGGCCTTGACAATGGGTATCTACTACTTTTTAAATCTGTCGCCAACAGCTGATATTCTTGAAAGTATTTTTCGTAGTTTTACTGAAGAAGATTTCATTCCATTCCAGGTATATGATGTTCGACAACTATGTCATTTCCAAGGATTGCCTGCTCAATAAAACTGGGGATGTAAGCCCAGAAGGGAAATACATTACCTCATTCAAGGATCCAAACAAGCGGTTCGGTAAGCAAACCTTGGAATTGGATGGAAAGTTTGGAATATCGGAACGGACCGAGTACTAACTTCTAGCTCGTATATATTTATCTTTTAAGGCGCTTCTTTGGGAAACTTGTCGGCTGGTCGTGTCGGCATTATCACCATGTGTGTTGCAAACTTGTGTAAAGTTCTTCCGATTGCGGTTCGATATTCCGCTGTACGAAGACAGTTTGGCGGCAACAACGGTGGCGAACTACCGGTTATCGAGTATCAAATGCAAATGTGGCGTCTCTTTCCCTACCTAAGCGTAAGATGCGCAGAACTGCAGAACTTTAGTAGCGAAAATGTAGATTAAGACTGCGTATCCCGTTCATTCCACCAATGCGATATTCTGCTTTCAGGCTGCGTACGTTCTGAAGTACTTTGGAGATTGCTTGTACCTGGACTATGCCAAGTTTGTCATCAACCAATACTCTGGCGCTGAGAAGTCTGCACTGGCCATTGCAGGAGCTGAGATCCACGGACTCTCGTCATCTGCTAAGCCGTTAGCCGGATGGTTGGCACGTGATGCGATCCAGGAATGCCGTGAAGCGTGTGGCGGTCACGGCTATTTACGCGCAGCCGGAATCGGCCAACTCCGTGACGATAACGACGCTAATTGCACATATGAAGGTAAATCACCTACATCTAGCTAATCTGAGCATACAAGTTCGTTTGGTCAACATTTCTTGGTCGGAGCAGTGTATCTGTAGGTCAATCTTCCATTAAGCATTATTTTAATCTGAGCAGGTGATAACAATGTGCTTCTTCAGCAAACCAGTAACTGGCTTCTTGGTATCTGGTCAAATCCCAGTGGGCAAGAATTAGATTCGCCATTGGGATCGCTGCGCTTTCTGAAGGACATCAAAGAGATTTCGGAAACCAAGTTCACTCCGACCACTTTGAGCCAACTGTTGGAGCCACGTGTTGTTTTGGATGCCTACAAGTGGCTTGTTTGCTGTTTACTCAAGTCCACGTCGGAGAAATACAACTCTGCGATTCAAGCGGGAAAAGATGCCTTTACAGCTAAAAACGATTCTCAAGTCTTTGAAGCCCGAACTCTATCATTGGCTTTCATTGAACACTGCGTCTTGGACAAGTTCACACAATTGATCAAACGTAACGACCTTCCCTCCGAAATATCCTCTGTTCTAACAACAATGATGCTGCTCTATGGATTCTGGAGTCTGGAGAAACACCTGGCGATTCTGTACCAGGGTGGCTATGCTAGCGGACCAACTCCAGCCAAGTTAATCAAGTCAGGCATCCTGGAACTATGCTTAGCTTTGAAGAGAGATGCAGTAGCTCTTGTTGATGCTATTGCCCCTCCAGATTTCATTCTTAACAGCGTTCTCGGACATTCCAGCGGTGATATTTACAAAAACTTGCAGCAGTCTATGCAGCAAACTCCAAATAGTTTCGAACGTCCAACATGGTGGAAGAGTGCTGTCGAAGTACTACGCTCAAAATTATAATGCTATCGAAAGCGTACAACATATTTCCAATCCAATCATCTTTATTTCGTTTAATGTAGGAAATACAAGAGAATCATTTAACAAGAAATTGTGATAATCGTACCTAATGATACAAAATCTAAACAGTAACTATTCCTGCCTTCTGTAACCTATCGTCAGACAATAAAAGAGTCACAAGCGTATAACTTCATTTTAAGTTTAGTGTACATGTATGGCATTTAACAAAGAATCGGTGCAAGCACGTCAACTGACTGATAGTACCATAAGCTACATAAATATTTACAATGCTTAAAGCATGCAATCATTGCACACTAGGGTACAAGGGGTACATGTCGTACTGGAAACACCGCATAACTACACCAGCAACTGCGCGAATAGCTTTTTGGATAGGTGGGCATCGAGCTCTGCTGTGAAACGTTTTGCCAATGTCAAAATTGACGTCCAGTTTATGATTAGTTAGCAGGGTACACACGCCGGCAGCCGGCATATTTGGGCACAGGAGGCGGAAATCCTGTACCGACAACCGACATAGCTATTAAATAGGAGAAATTCAATCAATATGTCACCTCGTAGGTGAAACAGTTCCAAATTCAGACCTGTAGCGCTTTTCTTTTACAATAGGTAGGGTAGGAGATAGTGATTTAAGTTCTTCAACCAATATTTGTTGTGATTCTTAATTTTTAGGCATTTAAAGATATCTGCATATTAAACGAGTTTGTAATGCAAACTGCAATGCGTGTGAAAATATCCGTCAGCGTCCAAACAGCGGGTCCCCATTTGGGTTCCGAAAGAATAGGGTAATTTGACGTCGTACGCCTTAACGAGTACAGTACGCACGGACAACCCACACCGAAATGATGGGAAAAGTTCAAGAAGAAAGGCAGTGGAAACAGTTGGTGGTTTGGTATCCATGCATGCTTTCTTGGTTGCTATATGCGTCAGGCTATGCTTCTGAATTTTAGAAAGGTGTTTGATTTCTGAATTAAGCTTGAGCAGCACAGTTTTGCTGTTTACCATTATACCATAGTAGTACATCTATTTTAAACGATAGTAGATTCAGAAATTACTGAACAGATTCTGAATTGACGAGCAAAAAATCTGCTCCGGACACCAAAAGTACAAAGATTTCATCGGTATAGCCTTCCAGAGAATAGTAGTTTGTTGTTTAGGTCTTGAAATTTGAAATCTGTGGTTGAAAGGTTTGGCCCAAAAGGTCCCGGAAGTTTTGAAGTTTCAAGTGGTTCTTGATTTTTTTCTGGGACGTGTCCTCCAATGAGGCTTAGTGTATTTTCCTTTATATTTATTTTATTGAGACACTGGACTGGACTCACTCAGGTTATCATTTTTTTTCACAAAGTGTCATTGTCTTTCAGCTCACTTTGGTTTTAATTTCAATTAATCGAAGACTAATTGGTAAGGCATAACTCTTGTAAACTATTCAGCTACCATCTACCATGAATTATGGCAGCTAACGAAGCCCATTATTTTGAAAATACAAGCATACTAATTGCAGAATTTGTCTGAGCAAGCATTTTTTCAAGAACTGGCTACACGATATGCAAATGTGGCAATCACGACGAAGACGACGGTGGGAATTCATTGGACGGTGTGCCTGGGCTTGGAAATCCTAATGAGCTTGGTGGAGTGCAGTAAATTGAGATTTGGGACGAAGCACCGCTGATGATCGTGTTGCTGGGTTCCATTGTTTCCTTTGGCTCCGCCTCCTCTTCTGCTGACTTCGGTTCGGAACACGTCTGTGATATTGATGGTGATGAGGAGAAACAAGGTCGTTGCGTCATCGGTAGTGAGCTTAATAATCGTAAATTAGAATTGTACGTCTATTCGGATATGTGGCAAAGTAAACAAAGAAAAAAGAAAGTCACCTCTTCTCTTTGAGATGTACGGGATTTGGTAGGACTTCGCTATTTGCGTGAAGACTGCATACGCCGAGTGTTGATTTGGATTTTCGCCTGGTTCGAAATTCCGTCCACATGAAAAATGAATTAACGCTTTTGAAAGAGTTACACGCAAGAGTTGAGCTTACCCTTTCCGTAATTTGTTGGATTCTACGTATTCGAGAAGCGCTTTCACGTTGGCTAACACCGGGCCAGAAATAATACTCTGCAGAAAACAAAATTCTTGGATTTAATTGCAATCCTGTACATGTACCCAACTTGAGTGTGAGATTGACATTGTACTGTAATACGCTTGTTTCGTGCAATATTAAAAAAAGTTGTTAAAGTCATGGATTGTAATTTGGCAAACATTCCAATGTCTCAAACATGATTATACGAGCCAAATCGAAGTTAACTCACCTGAACTCGACTCAGTTCTCTCAAATCCAAGGTTCTGTAGAATTTCAACTGGGACACTTCGTACAGTGTGGGATATCGACTATCTGGATTTTTTAAGATGAATTCCAATACTCCGCAAACCTATGCGTTCCGTACAATAATTAGGAAAACTTCTATTAAATAATTACAATCGAGCGAGTGCTCCACAAAAGTCCTCCAACCTGTACATTCAGAATTTCAAGTTTACCTGTGAGAAGTCCTTGACATCGTTCCAGTTTTGTGCTGTTAAGTTTGGAGCCGTAATTTCATAACCCACACACATGGAAAAGAGAACATAGGCTAAAAGAATCAGCATATAAACACGCATAAAATTTGATTCTAAGTTTCTACATGTAAGTGTATTCTCCTGTACACGGTACACTGGACCCACCAAATGAAATGGAATCAATTGCATCTGGATTCCCAGAATTTCTACTGACAAATGGCAGTGGCTTGGGCTGCTGACCAAACAGAATGTTATCCAATCCAGAAAATCTGAAGGACCAAAAATCATGCTGCACTTTTACTCTGCTAACATCGTTATTACGTGAGTACACAGTCTATTTTAACCTCGCTGTGCCATTTTGAATAAGAACGTTTCCCGAGTGAAGATGAGCACCAATTCCAGCTGGAAGGCCTTTGTTTCGCAATTTTAGTATTGCTTCTAGGATATGGCACGACAGCCTCTGAGCTTGACCTTCGGTAACCCCGTAGCCTCCTTTTCCAATGTTATACTTGGTGTGCCAATTGTCCGTCCAAACTGACTGGAATAAGGGAAATCAAGAAGTCAGTTACCTACATCATTCATATGGAGCTTCTTTCTTACCCTGTGGTACAGATCCCGAAGACTTCCTCTGACAATTACAGGAGCAATTGCGATCATGAATTGTTTCCCGAACGCATCGGCGTTAATTATGGCCAAGTCCAGAACAGGCAGGATGTAGGGATGCTGCAGGCCTTCACAAACCTTTCAAAATATTATGCAGGTTTAATTAAATATTCTTAACGTCAGTTTGTGTTCATACCACCAGAAATCCAATCAAGCATTTCTTGTCTTTGTCTTTGAAACAAGTACGAGTAAGAGTACGTTGTAAACAAAACAATCGCATTTGATGGTAAAAGATTCCCCGCCCAAAAGAGTGGCACAAAAAGCGCGACACTCGGATTACCTAACCTAACTTAATCTAACCTAACATAATTCGTGTCACGTTCTTTGGTGTCGCTTTTTTGCGACGCTTTCTTCCCTGACGCAAAATCCAAAGCATGAGTGCGTGAGAGATTTGTAAATCTTCTACTAGCATGCTTCTGTTTGCCTGCTGCACACGCACATTACCTACTTAAATATTAAGAAGCATGTTCACCGCATTGCAAGCACATAATTAAAAAAAAGCTTGTCACGGACGGACGGCAGATCGAGACCTGCACGAAACTCAGAATATAATCGTAAAAGAATTCGGTTGATGAAATAAAGTCTGTAAGGCCGTTGCTAAAATACACGCAATGCTACAAAATTAACAGCGTCATCTTCCGAATAAGTCAAAACGTGTATATTCAAAGCATCAATACTATGTATCTAACTAGCGTGGGTTCAAGGTCAAGGGCAGTCATATCCACTCCCAATCCCAAAGTAAAAGAGACTGCCATGTTCTAAACACGCAGTGCTCACAAAGTATGGCAGTACCACTGTGTTAGTTTAGGAATCAATAATTGTGTAAGTATAGGACACGAAATTACTCACATCGGATTCTATAGATTTAGATATGAGTTTATATGCTTGCGGAATGTTAGTCTGTATGTATTTTGTGAGATAGGCCATAAACTCTGGGCCAACCTGTAACTACTGTAATTATTTCATTGACGCTGTATCTAGATCAGGCAAAATTGGGAGTATTTATTAAAATGGAGAAAGGCGTGGCCGAGAGAAGCACGCCATGGTACTTACTTGAATAATTGCATGGGCCGAATTGGCGTTGACACACTGAGTCTTGGGATTACACGGCGTAATGGTCAAAAGCCGCTCGGCACTCACACGGGAGTCGCATATGAGATACCAGAGTCGATTCGTTCTCCATCCTGTCCCCAGAGATAAGCCAAGTCGCTCATTAAAAATTGACTCGTACGCCATCCTCACCTTCATCTTAAATCAATACTAACAGAGTTCATTGGATAATGTCTATTAACGAAGAGAAAGTACAGCCGCTTTCTCCATTTGGAATATGCAGCAACTCTATTTAGGGTAGGGCATAGGGCATATATAGCGGCTTGCTGGTTTGACAGTGAGGGTTAACCATAGGTTTTTCGTATTTTTGGTTTGCATGGAAAGCAAGCATGTTGAAAGCCAAATGCCGCTCATGAATTCTTCACTGAATTGAGGAATCCTTTGTAATCGGTCATTTTTCGGTCTTCCGTTCAAATTGAGTCGTTATAGAAATTTCTTTTAAAATTGTAGTGCTTCAGACAATCGAGCCAGTTGCGCAAAAGGGATATTTTAATATAAAAAATAATTTGCTATGGTTAATTCATAGTGTAAACCCTTCGCGTAAAACAGATCGCATTGGAGTCCTTTTGCTACCAAATTATGTTGGAAAAATCATAACATGTTTTGCATTCTGTTTAAATAAATAAAGTTTAACTTCTGAAAGCGGTACAAGATCAGAACACAAGGATCATCTGAATACAACCAACGGTCGTGATCGTGAGTGAAGCCAAACAGGAAATTCAGGAGGCAGTGCCGGGCTTTGCATGGGAATAGAAATACATACAACTTGATTGGTCACCGGCCCCTGTTCTCAAGTCGAGCATATTACTTGTTCGTCATGAGAATACTGGGATGGATATCCTTTTTTTCTTTCTACAATGTGAGTGGGAGGATGAGAATAGTGATCAATTTGTTGCTCCGTTGCTCGGTATGAAGCTCATTGTAAAGAAAAGACCACATGGTGAGTGTTGGGAAGCTTTTCGAACTACTGAAGGCCTACAAGTGGTCTCTTTGCTCTTTCTTCACGACTTTGCTATGGAAATGAAGAGGTTAAAACAGAAGAAGCAGAGCCAATTCTGAAATGTAATTTTCTGTTCTTTATGAGAGGCGGAAGTGAGCCCATATAAGTGGCCTGGTCGTCTTGACGAGATTGAACTCCGTCGATCATTGCTTAGTGACAAATAATACGTCTGCGCCATTCTGTCCCACAAATTGCATAGCTCCATAATTGCAAATCTGTCTTTACCGATGTCTGGAAGATGATCAATAAGAATATATCGTCCTTTCATAGATTCCAAGTAATGTTTACAAATACGATGACCGGCTGCCTTCTCCAGATGAATAATTCCGGGTGACAATTCCAGGAATGGATTCTGAACCTGTAGAATACTCGAATCCACTGCTTCATCTCCTAACCGGTTGTAGCCCCTTAGCGGCCCGCTGATATAAAATTGAAAGAAATGAAGAAACATGCTATATTAAGAAAACAATAGTTTGTTCAGAACCATGATTCACATTTCCTACGTTATAAATGCTCGCTCAATTCGATTGGTTGGGAAAATTCTAATCCAAAGGCGTTTGGCGTGGCCTGGCGTTATGCAGCGTTATATCGTATAATGGAAACTTGAAGTATTGAATTACTCAATATCTTGAATCCGTTATTGCAACTACTATGCCTTAGAAAGATGGGCAGTGTTCATTTACAATCTAAATCTGAATTTTGAGTTCTGAGGTGATCGAAAAATCATGGAAGCAAGTGAGTCAATCTTTTATTTTCATAAATAATTAGTTCTTACTTTTTGTCAATGATGCTTGGAGTATATTTGAGAGACGAGGCTTTGGGAAGTTGACGACATGTTATCGTAGCAGCCACGGACGAGAAAAATCGACTTATTGAAACCCAACTGGAAGAAGGCCTTTCTTCCGTGGTGTAAGTTAAATATCCTGTACACAATAGCTCAATTTGTTGGAACCTTTCAAACTGATCCACTTTTCGTGTCTCCAGTAATTATACTCACTGGCATAGCGCACACAATACTCTAATACAAAGGGTATGGCGTGCTTTGGTGCCAAAGCCAAAAATCGCACATTTATTAGGGAGGGAATGAAAAGTGAAAGCGTGAAGGAAAGTAACTGTAAAGCGTCAGAAGAGAAAATATCTGTACGATTTTCATGCAACGATGATGCATTTAAAATTATGAAGGAACAAGTTCATTTAGTGAACAACTCCGTAAATTATTGAACATTAAACGATTGTTTTGAAATGAAAACTATTTAAACGATTCGTTGTGTGATATTCATTTCACATGAAAATATCATCTCGCAGAATTTATACAACTACTTTTTGTAAGTAACGCGTTTCAGTGATCTACGAAGATCAAGCTGCCAAGCAACGCCGTTACTCCACCAGAACTACCAATGATCTTAAACGACGCGGTGTTTGAATTTAATGAATGAAATGAGTTTTAAAAGCACTACAAGAGTCGCATTTGTCATTGAAATGACGTCCATCATGTCTATTCCTGGAGGTTGATGGTTGGGTGATCTGATCTATCAGAGGACTTATGAAATACGTACCGACATTTCTGCATGTATTTCATCCGTAACGTCTGAATGGAACGACTGCATGTAATATGAATTCCCGTGAACGTTGAAGAAGGGTTGAATTTCAACGGAATCGCGAACTTGCATTTTAATATTCGTACTTTAATTAATAACGGAATGTGGAGAGGAAGCTCCACTGCACACAATTTTTCATGTAGGAAAGGAACAGTTATATATGTTGGAGCCAATTTGGGACACTAGCTATTTGTAAAACGCGAAGGGCATGCCACACAGTCCTTTTCTCCATGCTTAATGCCTGGCGGTGAAAACTACTTTAAATGAAGCATTTAATTGAATTTTTAATTACTTTAATTTAATTTCATTTTTTTGCACTTTAGCCAGTTATTGAAATGGCTAGCGAGAAGAACACAGTCCATTTATTTTGTGTGAACTTAATTGTCAATAAAAAAGTAACACTACTAAGAAACCTCGTTAAATTACACTGAATACTTAAATGCGCTTCGCAAACGGCAAAGAACCCATACACTAGTGGCTCCAACATGTACAAAATAATGCACATTCCTATTCTACAAAAAGTCCCTTCATAAATAATATTATTAAGCAATGCGGCTTGGTGGTGAGGGTGAAAGCAGAAGTGAAAGCGACTCTCAGATCAGAAAACCATGCAACGCTATTTACTTTTTACATATTTAGTAAATACGCTTAAATATGCTGCCAATTCAATTGAATAACTGGACAATCTCTTTTCTCGTACCGAAAGAATCATAAGTGCGTATTAATCGAGAAAATAAGCGTTTGAAACAGAGAAACATATAAATCGCTGTTTCTGATCTTATCCTTGTGGTAAGAATATTTAGAATCTTTTGAAAAGTTTAATTTTAAGTAAATTAATTATCACCTCGATTCGAGTTGGTTTGTGAACTACTACTTGCGACTGTGACCGGTTTGAAAGACACGAGTGGAGGCTCAACTGACTTTGGCACGGAAAGATCAGTCTTGGCTGTGCTGGTGGCACTCGTGCTCGGACACACGGCTGAGGTCGAGTTGTACAAGGAAACGGTGGATCCCGTAGGCATCGGACTCAGTTCAAATGCCAATTCCTGTTCTGCAAGGTTCTTCCGATGTGAATATGGCGGCCTTCTTCGTCGATATCGCGGAAGACCAAAGCTACGGTGTTGACAGAAGCGGTCATGTCCAATCACAGCCGGCTCTCGACGATCCCCACCGTCCCGATTCATATACATCTTAAACATTGTTCTACACTTTTATTTCAACGAATTTCTTTAGAACATTAGTTAGGATTAGTCGGGGAAGGATAAAAACGCACTCCACAACGCAGTCGAAGCAATACAATTAATGATTTATTCCGGAAGTGAAGATATGGCAGACTTCGTTTCTAGAATTTCCATGTGAAATGAAACGAAGCACACAGCACGGGGCACTTAAGCCCAATACCAATTGAAGAACTAATAAGCACAAGTGGGTCTGTTCAAATTTCCATGCGATGAGGCGCACCACCGACAAGTGCGAGCCATTCCCAAAATGTCACTAGAGTGGGTGACGCAAGATGGACTACGATCTCCATGGTCCGACGGCGTCGGATGATGACTAAGAGGTGGTCGAGGGAAAGACAGAAGCCCGTCCTGTTTGAGCCACTAAATACAAATAATATCCTAACAGAATAACATATATTCTGAGCTGGAAGGTAGACTGTGAAGTTACTACGGGGACGTTAGGATTGGAAATGAAATGACTATAGCGTAGCTCTCCGCGGTTTGGACGTGTAGACGGTAGTGAATGTTGATTCGGATTGTGAAGACCATGCCAAATAATAGGCTGGAAGTCTGTAACATGGAAATTGAATTGCTCAGGAATCCGTCCCTCCCGTCAACCTGACAGTCGCAAATGTCCCAACTGAGCGGCGAGTCGGGCTGGAGTAATTGGGAAAGCAGGCCATGTCGCCTCTCCTGTTGCCTCCCATCTTCGTCTCCATAGGGCGTCCAATTAAATTACGCCATTTACTAATTCAAGCTAGGTTAGGTTATCTGCGCTGAGAGGATTTCGGGTTCATATTTAAATAATTAGAATTGATGAAAGTTCACGCGTGTCGGAAATCCTAACCTAAAAAGGAAAAGGGAAATTACATGAGCCGAGCCACAAAGCATGCCTTCTGCATACATACTTTCACCTCGAGCCGGTCTTTCTCCCTTCCTGTTTGTACGTTCAGCTGGCGAAACGAGGGTTTTGAGCTGAATTGCCAATATTGGGAATCTAATTGATTCTCAATGTCTATTCTTATTTTATACCTGTCTACGCTGCTCCGAGCACAGGTCTTCTCAAGGCGACACAAGACACTAGAAAAAGTTGGAGAGCTAAGGGAATATTTACACACAATGCCTTTCTCCGCCCTTTCTCCAGCTGTCATTCCTCAATTGTGCACAGTTCCAGTTGGAACAGGGATGTGGACATCAAAATCAAATTTAATCTATTTTAATTGGAGTGTGGAAGGTCAATATCAAATTCGATACATTTACAAAATCACGAAATAAAATCATGTCATCCACCCTCAAACTCAAACTCAGACAATAGATGTAGCGATCTCGTAAAATTACGGTATACGATCAAAGTAGGTACTAATTTGGTGTAATTTATTAGACGAAATTTTGATTTTTAATATCCAAATTCCAAATCTCTGTGAAAATCCACAATACTAAGTCAAGGCCCTTTCCAAGCCAAAAAAACTCAAAATTTTGGATAACCGATTTGAAAAGTCGAATGAGTTTTGCCCAACCCTGACTTGGAATACTTTATTCAGGAGATCCAAAGAAAAATAGGCTTTGTGTCCATATTTGAGGGTTTAACAAGTTAGCATATAATTCACGTACGGAGAAAACTCGAAAACCTCAAAGCAACTATTTTCTTCTCTTCCATGTAAACGGAGTGAAAAAGAGAAAGCAAAGGGCAATTATCACAACTTACAACAGCACGTAGAATTCCGAAAGCTATAATTCAACGTCTAATAGTTCCACGACAGGAGGCACAAATGACCAAGCTCAGGCTTCAAGGATTCAACTATTTGCAAATACCAAATGAAAAGTCCCTTTTACAGACACCCTGAGTACGTAGTAGACTCTTGATTAATTCCTAAAAGCTTAGTTGCATTTTACTTGAATGCTGTTATTGCATTTGCTTGCGCATTGATTACCTTATTGCTCAAATTCACTAAACGATCGAAAAGACGATCTTTGAAATCGTTCAATGTCTATTAGTTGTCAGCAACGATGCCCAGCCCCGACCCGTATGGTTTTCTGCTATTCGAGCGTGCAGAATATTCGGCTATGAAATATTCGGCAGACCAAATTCTCGGCCAATGGCGGACAACCCCACAATTTGTCGGCCAAATATCCGGCAAATAGCGCAAAAACCTAGTACTCTACGCCGAATATTTATCGTATGCGTTGTAAATGTCTCAATTGACATTTCGAGCGAGTAGAAATCTCTATAAAACTTGGAAATTTTACCCAATCCATTGCGAAACTTTTTGGCCGAATACCTGAAAAGTATTCGACAGGCCGCATATTCGGCCAATGCCGGAAAACACCATTATTCGACGTCGAATATTCGAAGCTTCACTATTTGTCATATTCCATTCTTCAGATAGGTCATTCCAGACAATTATCAATTTTCGGAAGTGAATCGACCTTTTCAAAGCTACTGACGAACGACTTTGTTGCATAGGAAACACGTTGATTGTTTGGAAGGACACCTAACTACATGGAATTGTGGTGGCCTCCTTATAGGTGCATCGCATTCCTTTCTGAGGGTGTTTAGGTATGTCCATTGCCTCTGTCAAATTCACTTCCCTTTACTATCAAAAATTGGAACACATATACCATATACAGCCTTATTAGTCTTTTCGATCTTTTAATTTGGGGCGTAATTTGGGATCTTGTGACTGTAACTTTTTATATAAGCTAAAGCCTAAGCTTGCTTATGATCAATAATCATCTCACATCCTTTTAAACTACGAGTATTGTGCTCATTGCTTATAGCATAGATAGTATTGGAAGGAAGAAGTATGCCAGCGGACTCTACTGAAGTTAACATTCGTACATATATGTATAAGAAGAGAATGGAGAAAAGGAAAGAAAATAAATTGTGTCAATTCTGAAAAATCTATATATCGTATCGTATTATCACCCATCGGTTTCGTGGTGAGCAATGAATACGTAAATATGAAGACTCGGAGGTAGTGCATGTCTGAAGAGAGAGGCAGGTCCAGAAAGGTAAATGGAAAGTACACCTTGGCAAATCCAGGATCCAAAGACGGAGCATTGAGCAATTCTCTTCCCGGTCTGCCCACATTGTCACGCAAATGCTAAATATGAATTAATTCATAACGTAATTCCCGTTTCCTTTATTCTCCCCAAATGTCTCTATCAGACTTGCTGCAAGTATACGACACACTACATGACATGAAGGCGTGTTCAAAGTTCAATTCAAACCCTTGCAAACTAAAATAGGAGTCATTCCGCACATCCAAGCATAAGCATGCTCAATGTTATTAAAATGGGTAATTCGCTGTAATAAAACCATAAAACTGATCCTGCGAAACTTTCTTTCACATATGCAAATATATGTTGAGCGTTATGTTATGTTTAGGGTGCATTTACTTATTGCATTTATTGATTTTTATTTAGAACTGTGGCGAACAGTGTTCGTATTCTGTCCTGTTTAGGGCGAATTGTCTTGTACGTAGTAGCAGTACCGTGCCGACGAGGGTGTGTGAGGGTGCCTAAAACCCGACCCGAGCCCCGCAGGGGCCCGGGTAAAGTTTGACTAATTTTTTAAATTATTTATTTTTATGGTTTTCCCCAAACACATCGCTATAAATGGGCTAAGGTATTATATACATTGATGGATTCAATAAATACAGCTACTGTACTACGTATGATAAGGTTGTTTCATTTTGCCAAAGGAAATTCTACATATGCGCATAAGCCCAAAGCGCCCACCGAGATATTCACGCTACTTAAAAATAATCGATAATGAAGCCAAAAGCGCGAAAATGTCCCGAATTCCCGAAAAATATCTTACGGTTTGAGAAAAATAAAGGGCTCTAAGCCTTCCATGGTGATAGGTACTGGTTTCGAACGGAATTTTCAAATCTCTTGTTTAACACGTCGTCAAGGCACAAATGGATTTTGGCATTCGTCCCGTCTCTTGACCGATTTCTAGTTCCAACATAGTTCGGTGAGCTAGTTGGTTTTTTGAGTGGAAAATTATTTCACATTTTGTGCACAAAAAAACTCACACAAACGCGAGGGACTTATATGTAACAATGACCAAGGTAATTTTGATGCAGTATGCAGTTTCTGAATGAAATACAGTGCAGCACACTAATATGTCATCCTTTGACCCACAAAGGAGCCAAATGCAGTGAATTTGAATTTGCACCACTAGAGGTCCTGGAATTAATTTATCGCCATGGACTGGCATCAGTGTTTTAAAGTTTGGGATATTAACCCTACAAATTTTCTGAAGCCGTTGCATTAATTGATCGTTCATTTTCAAGGTTGAAGGTTGAAGCTCATCAAACACTACTTGAGATCGCCAAAAGGACAGGAAAAACGGCTAAACCTTGGAATTTTATTCATAAAACAATAAATTATTTGCTTAATTGCATTCAATTTATGAATTTCCCAACTCCAATGGTCGAAAAAACAAAATTTTATTGTAGATATTTAACACTAGTCAGTTTTGCGTTTGTGCTAAATGAATATTTGAATTGCGAAGAATCAAAATATCGATACTAAGCTCAAGGGCCCGTCTCGCTACACTCACACCCGGCCGGCCCGCAAATATCACGGTACGGCTCTGCGTAGTAGTAGGCAATAGAAATGAATATCGAAGTAAGCATAACTCAGAATTTAAAACATAGAGAGAGTAGGTCCGTGCCAAACACATTACGCACGACCTGTCACATAAAAGTGCACGTAAAGCAACGTCTTAAACACGTTGAAAAATGTTGCGAAGTGAAAAGAAGGCAACTAGCCAAATATAAACACACGGCAAGCTTCACTCTGCAAGGAACTAAATCCGGCTTGTCCTGTACTCGAGTTTTTAGCATGAGGATTTAGCCGTAATCATATTTGTGTTACGCGTAAATGGAGTCAAAATCACAACTGTAAAGTGAATCTGACAGCTTCAGGTTTTCCAAGACAGAGTTTTGCATTCACATTTCACATATGAATATTTTTTATATTTATTCTTTATTACCAAAAGTCATATGAATTGAATGTACATTTATATACAAAAAAAAGTCGCAGCTTGACCCCAACAGTGGGATTTAAACGGCGGAGAGAACTAACATAATAACTAATACCTTTATCCTACATTAAGTCTTTCCTACCAATTGTTGAATAGGTAATCATTTTCCCTTCTATTTTATTTCTTTTCTATTTTAATTATACACGTTTGTCTTAAAATAGTGAAGACCTTTGTTTCCTTGAAAGGAAGTCAATTGGTAAACCATTTTGCAGTTTGTACAACGTGCATAATTATGACATGACATTATCTCTGTTACTAATCCAGACCTGACTGTATTGTATTTCTCTGCCACTGCATTAGCAACTCAGTTCAGTACAGCCCGTTTCTAAATAGAGGGACCCGATTTGTATCACAGATTTGATTCCTTAAAAATTTGCAATGGGAAGTACGAATTTTCGTAGCTTTTAATAATTTTGACTGTGTTGCAAAGAATTATAGCTCGTTGCCAGGATACAAACTGTTTAGGGGGCATCTATTTTGAAACAGGCTGTACCTGTACAATACCTACACAAAATACATATACATGCTGAGGTAGGTAATCAAGCTCGATTAATTGCCAATTCTAGAATCAATTCTTGTTATGTCGGCCGTCGGTTCAGATAAACATTGTGGATACGAACCTCAAAGAACCTAATGTGAAATGCATTCTGGAAGTTAGTAGTTTGAGAATTCGTGATTAGTTTGATATTCAAGGTTATAAATAAGCAGTATATTTAAGAACAAGAGATCTGTCTGGGAAAAGCTATAGTCTTGCTCATTCCGTAGACGTAGACGATGTTGACGTATTCAATGTAGAGTCTTCTTCTTTACCAATTCCGGACTCATCAGCGTCGTCGGACATGATCTAAATGGTCAAAAAAAATCATGCATTTGGTAATCTCTATCAACATTCGCAATTAGAAATGGAATGAAGATGAAGGTGCAGTCTCAGCTTCAAACGGTTAGCGCAAAATATGATGAAACCCTAAACTCTATGGTCGTTCAAATTCCAAATATACTAATACCCGACACATTGAATGAAGTTTAAACTCAGGTTTATGTTTTTTGCTATACGTAGTAGATTGTGACAACGATCAGAAAGGTTGTGAAGTGTAACGGACTGTCGAGGAATATAGAAAATGTTAAGACATATTTAATAATTTTAAAATTTAATCCCTGATTAGTCATTTTTTCTCGTCGAAAGGACACTCTTGTGAATCCTCTGCAGTGATGATAAAGCACGATATCCTTTCACGTTCATGGAAAACCATGAGTCAGTGCGAAGGATAGGACCGACTGCTGGGTTAAGAACAGCTATGGTATACCCTCGGCATTGAACGGATGATAGGGAAGCGAGATAAAGATAACTCAATACGTAGAAAGATAATTCGGTTCCTTACATTTATCATTTCAGCCAAGGCTTTGGCGTCACTGAGCATTTCCTCCAGTGTTTTATTCTCTGACTCGAGGAACTGGATCCGCTGAACAAGTTTTTGGTTTTCTTTTAGCGTTTCTTCTAACGCTTCCCGTCTCTCTATGGCTAATTGCTTCCAGTACTCTAGTGTGGGAGATTCTGGAATGATTAAGAAATACATGTCATGCATCGATATCGATAGCACTGATTCTAGATATTGTGGTGAACACTACAAATATAATACAACAAATCAAACGGAGACGGACGGAAGTGATGCATTATCATGGGATGTCGTTTATTGGAGGATACTAAATAGGAAGACATTACTCAAATAACGTGTTTCATTTAATTAAATAAAGTTTGTCTGCCCTCTACACTCTGTATCACATAAAATTTTCGATATGCTTCGCGCTGCGTCTGCACATCGATGATTTACAACGATTAATTCTGGGCAAGACGGAGACTTCAGCCAAAGCCGCCTGCACAGCTTCGTCTTTTCCTCTATGCGTCTACTTTTGAACTGGAGACAAATTAAATTAGATCCAATTATCTGATACATGACAATTCAATCAGACATCAGAGTTGTGAGCATCCTTCGAATTCGGAAGTCACAGATTGCTTCACTCTTTGCCTAAACCACTTGCGTATTAACTTCCGAGACACGCTACAATATCTAATGAGTACTTAAGACGTGAGATTCTACTCATCAGACGTCATAAAATAATGTAAAGTAAAAAATGAGTACGAGTTATTACCGCTGGTCACAATCTCACTGTCGTCAGGAACTGGAATACCCGTCTGAATAGCTTTGTCCTTTTTGTAGCGTTTGGGCTTGGCAATGAACCCGGCCTGGACCTTGGTCAGAGCTGCGGCGGAGGGTCCTGGCTTCTCAGGTGTCAGAGGAGAATTTTCTATGCCCGTGTTCCGCTTCTTGATAGGAGACGGAGGCTTGGACAAGGCCTTGCCCACCATCTCATCTTTAGCTGCCTTCCCCAGCTTGGGTTGGAGGGGCGTGAGCGGCTTCCGAACAGGAACGGGCAGGAGAGAGCCCTTCTTCTGTGCCGGGCGACAGGCGTTCTCGTCACTGGCACCCACAGGGGAGCTCTCCTTCATGTCTCCACAAAGACGGTGCAGGGCGAAGGACCTGTGTCACAATGACACGTCGCAAAGGTCAAGTGTCAGGTGGACAGTAGGTAGGGCAAAAGGTACAAGGAGACTGAGGATTGAGTACGGAAGAAAACAGCAGAAGCTTCTCTTCTGTTGACGGTTGAGTTTGGAATGAAAAGGCATTCAAATCAAAAAAGAGAATTGTGCGTGTGTGCAGGGAATATGGCGGGACAGGCTCAGGCTTCACGCAGCCACAACAGGGGTCGCTCTCTGATCTCAAGCAACAGATTCACCAGATGTGTCAGTGTCATTGTGTCAGGCAGAAATGAGCTGCAGAAGGAACAGAGGCGAAGGCGAATGACAATGGCCCAAAACAATGCGTTGATAAACTAATCTAGCATATCCGAATAATAAACAATTCTCCTATCAATACGTACGCGTGATTACAAATTCACACACAAACAAAACTTGAATAACATAAACATACTCGTTCAACACCTCATTGTCAGATGTCAAAGTGAACTTCCCTGAGTGCAGCGCAATGTTATTGTTTTATAAATGTGAAAACGAAAAAGTCAAACACCGTGTAATGATTGGTGACGGTGACTCACATGTTTACCAGACCCGCAGGGCTGGACAAATTACGTATTGCTGAAATTGTAGTGAATGTAGGTACATAAATACAACTACGTACTTTTGGATTCAAATTGCGTTTCGTAGTTCGTAATTGATATTAAGTATTTAAGTAGTAATTTGTAATTAACCATATATTTTATGTTCCAAATGATCCTTTAAGGATGTTCGAAAATAATTAAAATGAATCTATAGCTGTATATTGAAATGCAGATCAATGGGAAATTCGAGATATAAATTAATTTTGTTCCATTGATTTGATGATGATGAATAGGAGATCAACTAAACCTTAAATTGCTCATAGGCATGTAAAACTTAAGCGAGCCTTTAATTTTTATTTGAAAATTTATATGTTTACAGAACAGTGTAATTTTGCTGTAAAAGATGACTGTAACACGTAAGTGAGCTTATACTTTTTATTTTAGAATTTATATTTTCACAGATCATTGTAATTTTGCAATTGTAATTTGAGTAACTTTTGGATTACATTTCGAGGAAATTTTACCTTCCTAATTGTTTTAACAGTCACGTTGTTCTATCACGTGATATTATATTTATTGATTTGATTGCTGAGTTTGTATTTCTCAGGGTAATATTTTGATTTGCTTTTTTCGGGGTATTCAGTATCATACATAGGATCATGTAGTAGACAATTAGGACGCCGGTAATACGTTACGGAGTATTTCTCCATCCTATTCTATTACATTTATGTTGTCAGGCATCTTCCAAGAAAAGTCTATGCTCCGCTACGTGAGTATCAATTCCATAGCTTTGATAGTATTACATGTAACATCTAGGGTTGGGATTCCCGAAGCCTTTTTTCGATTCCCGGGAATCGGGAAATTCCCGATTTTTCGGGAAATTCCCGGTAATTTCTCGAAATATTTATTGTCCGTAAATCATACGATAATTTCACTAGGAGATAAATTTAATTTATTCTTCCACAAAGAATTTTCGTCTCGTAATATTTTTTTTTGGTTTTTAAAC
>JAQFXZ010000310.1:0-22088 GCA_034694025.1 Ceratophysella scotica | reverse complement strand
CGTATTGCTTGCGTAATCGCGTCGTTTCCCGTCGATGTTCTCAACTCACGCATGCTTGCTTAACTTCGTACTTTGTTGTCACCAAAAGAGCTCCAAACTTGCCATAAAAATATGAAAAGTATCTTGAGAAATCGATAACAAAGATTGCTTAAAGATACAAGGTACAGGATACTTCGTTTTGCCAAGATACAAGATACAATGATCAAGATACTTTTGGTCCAAAAGATACGTATCTTGAGATACAGTATCTAGTATCTACAAGATACTTGTATCTTGCCCAGCCTTGTAATATACGGGTATATATAATTTGAATTAATGTAAATTCAATATTCAAATATTTAGTTCCTGTCTTCCCGGCTTCACTGGTCAACCCACATATGGATGTCAGAAAATCAGTAAGATAATAGCTGCCTACTGATTCACTGTGAACAACAAATTCACAATTTCCCAAAGCTGAGCATGAACTTTGATTTTCAGGAATTCCAGCGCCACCGCCACCTGACGTCAGAATACCAATTGACCCTTGCCAGCCTTCGCCTTGTGGACCCTACAGTCAATGTCGAAATACAAATGGCGTCGCTATTTGTTCCTGTCTTCCATCTTATGTTGGATCTCCGCCTAATTGTAGACCAGAGTGCTTGACCAATTCAGATTGCGCCTCAAATCTGGCTTGTATCAATCTCAAATGTCAAACCCCGTGTCCAGCATCATGTGCACCAACAGCTGGTTAGATTCTACAATTCAATATTTGTACGCGCCACGACTTGGACTTAACGTTAAACGTTTTGAATTTAATTCGATCTCCCTTAGATTGCCGGGTAATTTCACACAGTCCAATCTGCTCGTGTCCACCGCCATTGGTTGGATCTCCGTTTGTTCAATGCATTCCTGAAGTGAAGAGCGTTATTCCTGAGCCCTTGAGGGATCCCTGCCAACCCAGTCCTTGTGGGAGCTACGCCGAGTGTCGAGCAGTCAACAATCAGGCCATCTGCACCTGTTTGCCGAACTATTACGGCCAGCCCCCATATTGCCGACCGGAATGCGTCGTATCTTCAGACTGTCCTTATGATAAGGCCTGCGTCCAATCCAAATGTCAAGATCCATGTCCAGGCATCTGCGGGTACAATGCAGACTGCCGAGTGGTCAATCATGCGCCTTCATGTATATGCAAAGTTGGATTTGTTGGGGACCCTTTTTCAGGTTGCTCTCTTCCACCACCGCCACCTAGAATCGAAGTTAGAAATCCTTGCAATCCATCACCGTGTGGACCGAATGCCAAGTGTGAGGAAAGAAATGGAGCTGGAGCCTGTCAGTGCTTGCCCGAATATTTCGGTGATCCTTACACCGGATGCAAGCCAGAATGTGTCATAAGTGATGACTGCACGCAGGATAAGGCATGTGTTCGGAATCGGTGTGTTAGTCCTTGTGGTGGTATCTGTGGCTATCAAGCTACATGCACTGTACGAAACCATCTTCCGCAGTGTCATTGCATGGTCGGCTTCACAGGAAATGCGTACCAAGGATGTCACAGAATTCGTAAGTAGCTCTAAACCACGATTCTTCTTCACTTTTGAAATAGTTTAAATTTAAATTAATTCAAATTCTAATCACAGCTGAGCCACAACCCCAAATTCCACAACGAGTTTCGGATCCCTGCATCCCGTCACCTTGCGGAGATTTCAGTACTTGCCGAGTTCAGAATGGAATTGGAAGCTGTGCATGTTTGCCCGGCTATGTCGGATCTCCGCCTGCCTGCCGACCCGAATGCTACACGAGTTCAGAATGTCCTTCGAATAAAGCCTGTATTGAATCGAAGTGCGTTGACCCTTGTCCTAAGGCTAATTGCGGAGAGAATGCGGAGTGTCAAGTACTCAACCATTCTCCGTTGTGTCGCTGTCTGCCAAACTACTACGGCGATCCGTTTTATAGGTATAAACCAGGGTCATATTTTGACCTTGACCTTGACTACCAAATTTTCACTGTAAATCTGTCGTACAAAGATCATAAACTCAGACTATAATGAGACCAATCAAGTCAATAACATTATTTCAGCTAAGCTTCATCATTGAAAAAAATTCACAAACTTTCATTGCTATTTCCAGATGTTCAGCCCAAAGACCGCAAATCCTGGAGCCCAAAATTCAAAATCCATGCGTTCCTAATCCTGGCGGCGAGAACTCCGACTGTGAAGACCGCAATGGCGTCTGCGTCTGTTCCTGTCGACCTGGTTACTTTGGACAGCCGCCATATTGCCGTCCAGAATGTACGATTAATGAGGAATGTAGATCAGATCAGTCTTGTCAGTCACAGAAATGCCGTAACCCTTGTGATGGATCCTGTGGAATCAATGCGGAGTGTAGGGCTATCAATCACCGAGTTCAATGCTTCTGTGAGTTTAGCTGTTTTCACAATGTAGTTTCAACGTAGTTTCTAGGATTTAGGGCAAAATTTGTTGCAGTTTGAGTAATTTCCTCATTATTTTCAAAAATTGAACTCATATTGATTCATTTCGTAGAAATAAACTCTAACTGTGTGGAAATTACAGGTTTAGAAGGCTTCGTTGGAGATCCATATTCAGTTTGTGAATATCCTCGGCAGAGTAAGTTGAAATCAGAAAACCCTTTTCGAAATTGTCATTTATTATTGGATAATACAACATTTTTGCATTTCCTTAACTTACAGTCGTCAAAGAGAAAGTAGACCCTTGCTATCCTTCTCCATGTGCAGTTAATGCAATTTGCACGGAGCGTAACGGAGCTGGAGCATGCCAATGTCTTCCGGAATTCTATGGTGATCCTTATGTTGGCTGCAAACCCGAATGTGTGACGAATGAAGACTGCCCAACAAATAAGGCCTGCCTGAGTCATCAGAAATGCGGTGATCCTTGTCCAGGAATATGCGGATACAATGCGCAGTGCACGGTCCAGAGACACGTTCCAAGATGCGAATGTCTACCTGGATTCACTGGTCAACCGTTTTCAGGATGTCATAAAATTGGTATTTAAAGCTTAAGCATTACTGCAGTCAGTTTTATTTCATTTGTTGAATTGAACTCTAAAATATGTGGAATATTTAGTTTTACCGCAAGTTCCAGCCATCAGAGTTCCGCCGAATCCATGTACTCCATCACCTTGCGGTCTGAACGCACAGTGTCGAGTGCAGAACGATATTCCGATATGTTCCTGTAAGTTTCTCTCTTGCAACTCTAGCTCACACCCACATGCAAAGTTGTGTTCTCTATTAATATTAATTATGATGACTTTAGGTATTTCAAACTACATCGGCTCACCCCCGAACTGTCGAGCGGAATGTATCGTAAATTCGGATTGCGATCGAACAAGAGCTTGCCTCAACCAACGCTGTATCAATCCATGTCCCGGTCCATGTGCCCAGAATGCAGAATGCAAGGTCATTTCACACAGTCCCTTCTGTGCCTGCTTAAAGGGCTTCACTGGAGATGCATTCAGCTATTGCTCACCAGAACGAATTCAACCTGGTCCAATTCCAATTCTCACACCTACACCGACTGATCCTTGCTATCCAAATCCATGTGGTCCGAATTCGGAGTGTCGAAATGTCAATGGTCAGGCGGTATGCTCATGCAATCAAGGGTACTTTGGACGGGCTCCCAACTGTCGACCAGAATGCACAATCAATCCAGATTGTCAGTCTACAATGGCTTGTATCGGTTTTCGGTGCACGTCTCCGTGTAACGGAGCTTGTGGATATAATTCGGAGTGCTTGGTCAGATCTCACAATCCGTTTTGTCAATGTAAGTCACATCAAATTAACCTATTCCTTGGTTCAATTTCAAAAGCCTGTATTTTATGTATGCTATTTTTTCAACAGGCCTGCAAGGGTACACTGGCGACCCCTATCGGGGCTGCAGGCTTCCAGAGCAACAAACATATCTCCCGCCAACTCCTGCTCCTCCACCAGGTGACCCTTGCTACCCGAATCCTTGTGGATCAAATGCAGTTTGCACGAATCGAAATGGCGCTGCGTCGTGCACTTGTAAGTTTCTATATTGCGACTCCAATCCGCCATTTTGCGTAGGTAATAATTTTCAAAGTGCATTATTTGAATTTGTGAAGGCCTCCCGGAATATTTTGGAGATCCTTTTACAAACTGCAGACCAGAATGTGTTCTAAACGATGATTGTCCGAGTACTAAGGCATGTGTCCGAAATCACTGCGTAGACCCATGCCCTGGGCTATGTGGACAGAATGCGGATTGCTTGGTTCAAAATCATGTGGCAAGTTGTGTCTGCCGAGAAGGTTACGAAGGCCAGCCATTTAGTGCATGCAATCTTATCCGTAAGTTCAGAACGAATTAAATTGAAAATTTGGTAAACGAAATGTATTGATATTCAACAAACATTGCAGGAAAACCACCACCCGAAATTCTACAAAATCCCTGCGTTCCTTCACCATGTGGGCCAAATAGTATTTGCCAAAATCAGAACGGCGTAGCCATATGTAGCTGCCTAGACACTTACCTTGGATCGCCCCCATCTTGCCGAGCTGAGTGCACCAGCAATTCTGAATGTCCACTGGATAGAGCTTGCGTTAATCGACGATGCATTGACCCTTGTCTTGATAGTCCTTGTGCCCCTACGGCCCAATGCAAAGTTTATTCCCATAGTCCCATTTGCTCATGCCCCTCAGGCTACACAGGGGATCCATTCTATGACTGCTCAAGAATAATTGTAATTCCGTCTCCACCAGAAGTTAAACGAGATCCATGTCTGAGTGCAAATTGTGGTCCATTTTCTCAATGCCGAGTCTCGGGTGATCAAGCCATTTGTAGCTGCCTTCCCAACTACTTCGGACAGCCGCCATATTGCAAACCTGAATGCGTCGTATCACCAGACTGTCCTACGGACAAGGCTTGTGTTCAAGAGAAATGTCGAGATCCTTGTGTGGGAGCCTGCGGCTACAACGCCGAATGCCGAGCAGTGAATCACAACGCCCTCTGTCGGTGCAGAGATGGATACGTAGGTGATCCATTCAGCGGATGCAGGTTACCACCACCAGTCATTGTTCAACCTGTGGAGCGTCAGGATCCATGTTATCCAAATCCTTGTGGGTCAAATGCCGTCTGCACGAATCGAAACGGAGCTGGAGCTTGTCAGTGCTTACCAGACTTCTTTGGAGATCCTTATCAAGGATGCAAACCTGAATGCGTGACGAATGATGATTGTCCAACAACCAAGGCATGTTCACGAAATAACAAATGTACAGATCCTTGTCCCGGCGTATGTGGGTTCAGAGCCAGCTGCAGAGTTCGGCTCCATGCTCCCATTTGTACCTGTGACCCGGGTTATACAGGAAATGCTTTCCAGGGTTGTCAGAGAATTCCAGAACGTAAGTTCGCTAAGATCCCGAAATTCAGCAAGAGTAGCATTGAAAATTGCCAATTAATAACAATGCTCTTTTAGTTTAGTGCCAAATGTATATTTGCATGAGTAATTGGATTCTGTTGTGGCCTGACACTCATCAGAACAAATGGACAGAATCTTTATCTTGACAATTGACTTTGCCGGACTCGCCTCCTAGTTAGAGGCTGCAGCAGAATCTCAGATGCTGCTACATATTTTTTTTTACACTCACAGAGTTGTTCACGACATACAACTAAAACCAAAGTGGTTGGTAACATTTGGTTGTTGGTTCTTATCTGTGATTCGTGAACAGCTCTTTTGCTTCTGAATTTTTAGCTCATAGGGAAACACAAATTCTTCATCTTCTTTTGTATACGTAAGCATTAACCCCCAAAGCCAAACACCGCTACAGCATTGAATATTGCAATTTCAAAGCCCGAGCAATATTGCATGAGGACAGGTAAGGTCCTTAGAAAATGAACTTGCTCCTGCTGCATGCGAAAGCCATTTTTCTTCCTTCCACACACATTTTCGTCCCACGGAACTGCGCATAACGGGTTGACTATGCATATTGAATAACATTTCATCATGGTCAACCCGTTGTACACAGTTTCATTTATACACAATAGAACGGCAATCAGCATTCGCGACTTCTTCCTTGGTCTATTGCTGGCATGATTTATTCAAAATTGACTAACATTTTCCGCTGCTCCAAGCTCCAAAGCGTAGTTTGTGTACGGCCTCAGCTTTTCCTACGCTGGTCAAGGCACTAAAATGTGCTTTCAACTTTATAGCTCCACCTGTTGTGGAAACGAGAAACTATCCCTGCCAACCTTCACCTTGCGGACTTTACAGCGAATGTCGAGTCTCCAACGAAGTTGCCATTTGTTCATGTCTTCCAAACTACATTGGAAATCCACCCAACTGTCGACCTGAGTGTTCATCAAACTCTGAGTGTCCGTTGGACAAGGCCTGTATTTCTCAGAGATGTGTTAATCCTTGTTTGACCACGCAATGTGGTCAGAATGCCGAATGTCGTGTGATCAATCATAGCCCTCGTAAGATCAACCTAACTACTTAAACCAAACTTGTCGTTATTTACGGTTTACGAATTTCAACTGAAATCTGACTTCCATCTTATTTTACACAGTTTGCTCCTGTTCCAACGGATTTTATGGCGACCCCTTCTACAAATGCGAGAAACCCGTACCAGTTGAACCTAAGGCCCCTGTCAATCCATGCATTCCTTCTCCCTGCGGGAATTATGCAGAATGTCAGGTCCGGAACGGAGTGGCTGTTTGTACTTGCAATTTGAATTATGTTGGACAGCCGCCATTCTGCAGACCGGAGTGCACTATTGATCAGGATTGTCAGTCATCCCAAGCCTGTATCAATCAGAAGTGCCAGGATCCTTGCGTTGGGCGTTGTGGAGTAAACGCTAATTGTCGAACTATCGCTCATCGTCCATCTTGCTTCTGTTTAGAGGGTTATACTGGAGATCCAAACTCTTACTGCTCCTTACCACCGCCACCAGGTATGTGGTTTGCCTTAATTATGAAATAGCATTTGTCATTTCGTATACGAGAATTAACAATATGTATACATCCGTTCGAAAACAATATGATTCGAATTAAAAATTCGGAGTTTGCAAATGGGTCTTTAATTATTGAATCTTAATTTCGACCCGGTCAGATTTATGACCCAAGACCCAACCGCGGTTTACGAAGTCATTCGTTGACCTAATTATTTTTTAAATACCAACAGTTAAGGTACTGCCTCAAGACGTGTGTAACCCATCGCCCTGTGGTCAGAACGCAGTATGCCAGGAACGAAATGGCGCCGGCTCATGCCAATGTGTCTCAGGTTACTTCGGTGACCCGTACACTGTGTAAGTTAGAATATAAATACTTTCATGGAACTGAGGTCAAAGTTTAAAGTATCAATGACACTCACTTTAAGCATCTTTTTTCACAGATGTCGTCTCGAGTGTACGCTGAATCAAGACTGTCCGACAACCAAGAGCTGCGTCCGAAATAAGTGTGTCAACCCTTGTCCAGGAGTCTGCGGAGTGAATGCCCAGTGTGAGGTCATTCAACATCAACCCAACTGTGAATGTATCCAAGGCTACACGGGTCAACCCTACTCTGCCTGTCACCGAATCGTCATTCCCCTCCCAGCTGTGAAAACTAATCCCTGCCTTCCATCGCCGTGTGGTCCTTACAGTCAATGTCGAGAAGCGGATGGAATCGCGATATGTAGCTGCCTGCAGGGTTACGTTGGCTCACCGCCATCTTGTCGACCTGAATGTACCTCTAACTCAGAATGTGACGTGCTTAAGGCTTGCATGAATTTCAAATGTGTGGATCCTTGCCCTGCACCTTGTGCTCAGAATGCAGAGTGCCGAGTTATCAACCATTCGCCTCGTATGTGGTCAAAACTGAATTTAGCGAAGCTACAATTCAGTGAACATTAATTTTATTTGATTCTTCCAATTTCAGTATGTTCGTGCAGAAAAGGTTACACGGGTGACCCATTCTACAATTGCTTTGAAGTAAAGACCATAGAACCTATACCTGAACAGCGAGATCCCTGCTATCCTTCACCCTGTGGACAAAATGCGGACTGCAAGACTATCAATGAAGTTGCTGTCTGTTCCTGCCGATTAGGCTATTTCGGTCAACCGCCGAATTGTCGACCTGAGTGCACAATCAGTGAGGACTGTCCGAGCAATCGAGCGTGTCTTCAGTATCGATGTGTTGATCCTTGTCCAGGAGTATGTGGTTTCAACGCCGAGTGTCGTGTCCTCAATCATAATCCTAATTGCATATGTAAGGCGAAAACTGGAAATGTGCTGCATTTCCATCCGAGTCCGGATACTAATTTTCGATTTTTGTAGGCCTTGATCGCTACGTTGGAGATCCATTCCAAGGTTGCTATTTAGAACCAATAAGAGCCGAGAGTACGACGCCACAACCAAAGAACCTCTGCTCTCCATCACCTTGTGGACCTAACGCCATCTGTGCTGAGAGGAACGGTGCAGCATCGTGTACTTGTAAGTTTGCATAACCTCAAAACAGGAAAGTTACTTGTATAAGCCGCTAACTTGCTTATCTGAATGCTGACAGGTCAACCGGAATTCTTTGGAGACCCATATTCAGGATGTCGACCAGAATGTGTTTTAAACCCCGATTGTCCAACGACAAAGGCCTGCGTTCGAAATCACTGCCTCGATCCATGTCCGAACTTATGCGGCTACAATGCAGATTGCTTTGTTCGTCAGCATGTTGCATCATGCGTTTGTAAAACCGGGTTCGAAGGTGATCCGTTCCGTGGCTGCCAAGAAATACGTAAGTTTGAAAATATATTATAAAATTATATTTTGTGCATCGCTATAAAGAATCTCTGTTTTATTTGAACTCATAGGAAGAATACCGGAAGCTGTTGTAAATCCATGTAATCCATCTCCTTGTGGACCAAATAGCGTTTGTCGCGAACAAAATGGAGTGGCAATCTGTGCCTGTCAGGATACTTACCTCGGATCACCACCCAATTGTCGAGCTGAATGCCTCACCAATTCAGAATGTCCGCTTGACCGAACCTGCATCAACCGGCGATGCGTGGATCCATGCCCTGGCACGTGCGCTCCATCTGCAAGCTGCAAAGTTCACTATCACAGCCCAATATGTACGTATCAATATTAAGTTGTAAACAATTATACGCGTTTTGAAACTTGTTTTTGGAAGGCGAATTATTTCGAACTATTTTAAAAACAGGTACATGCCCACCGGACTATACCGGAAATCCGTTCTATGACTGCACCAGAATAATTGTAATTCCGCCAAGACCTGAAGTTAAACGAGATCCTTGTCTTAGTGCAAACTGTGGTCCATTTTCACAATGTCGAGCTTCAGGCGATCAAGCCATCTGCAGTTGTCTTCCAAACTACTACGGACAACCGCCATATTGTCGACCAGAATGCGTCGTATCACCAGACTGTCCTACCGATAAGGCCTGTGTTCAAGAAAAATGCCGAGATCCTTGCATCGGAGCTTGTGGCTACAATGCTGACTGCAGGGCCGTGAATCACAACGCCCTCTGCCGTTGCAAAGAAGGATATGTTGGAGATCCATTTAGTGGATGCAGAATACCACCCCCAGTCATTGTTCAGCCTGTTGAGCGTCAAGATCCTTGCTATCCAAATCCTTGTGGATCAAATGCTGTATGCACGAATCGGAACGGAGCCGGAGCTTGTCAATGTTTACCTGAATTTTATGGTGATCCATACCGAGGATGCTATCCTGAGTGTGTGACTGATAATGATTGCCCGCTAGAGAGAGCTTGTTCTCAGTCTAAATGCAGAGACCCGTGCCCTGGAGTTTGCGGATTCCAAGCAATTTGCTCTGTTCGAAGTCATGCTCCGATCTGTACTTGTCCAGTTGGATTCACTGGGAATGCGTTCCAGGGCTGTCACAGAATTCGTAAGTCGAAATCTACTCATCTAAGCCTTCAAAAGCTGTATTATTTCATCGTAAATTCATATTTTCAGCTGAACCAGAGAAACCGATCCGAATAACTGACCCTTGTGACCCATCACCTTGTGGACCATACAGCCAATGTCGAGCTGCAAACGGTGTTGCAACCTGCACATGTAAGCTTTTAACGGATTTTAAAGATAACCGCATTTAGTGATCACATGTCTCAAAACTAAATTAAATTCCAGGCTTACCTGAATACATTGGCTCACCGCCATCTTGCCGTCCCGAATGTGTGTCCAGCTCGGATTGTCCATTGACAAAAGCTTGCATTTCTCGTCGATGTGCTGATCCTTGTCCGCTAGCAAGTTGTGGGGAAAATGCTGAGTGTCGGGTTCACAATCATTCACCGCGTAAGTTTAAATTTAAACTGATGGTATATATGATACAAAATCAAATTTTCCTTAACACTTCATATTTGTACAATTCAGTGTGCTCATGCCTACCCAACTACTACGGTGACCCATTCTATCGTTGCGAGATTCGGCGAATCGAACCACCCGTACAGAAGCAGGATCCATGCTATCCAAACCCTGGCGGAGAGAATGCGGATTGTGAAAATCGAAACGGAGTCTGTGTTTGTTCCTGTCGATCTGGCTACTTTGGTCAACCTCCATTCTGTCGTCCTGAATGTACAATCGACCAGGATTGCCCGTTAAACAGAGCCTGTCGAAATCTTAAATGCATTGATCCCTGTCCAGGAATTTGTGGGCGGAACGCGGAATGTCGAACCATTTCACATCGACCTAACTGCTGTACGTTTAAAAAATGATTATTTGGAATATTGTTGAGCATGCGCGTTTATTCTATATTTTTGTTTCCAGATTGTCTTCAAGGCTATGTTGGAAACGCCTTCGAAGCCTGTGACCTCCCACCTCCGCCACCAACTCGGGTTCAACCCTGTCAACCATCACCCTGCGGCTCCAATGCTCGTTGCGAAGAACGAAACGGAGCTGGAGCTTGTATTTGCAACAAGGATTACTTCGGTGACCCTTACGTTGGGTGTCAGCCTGAGTGTACGGTGAACAACGACTGCCCCGTGGACAAAGCTTGCGTAAACTTCAAATGTCGAAATCCTTGTACTGGAGTCTGCGGAGCCAACGCCGTCTGTTCCGTCAGAAATCACTTCCCCATCTGCACATGTAATCCAGGCTACACAGGCAATCCGCAAGTTGGTTGTTCTCGGATTCCAGCCCCCACACCTCCTCCACGACCACCCGTCAGAGTTGACCCCTGCTCCGTCACAGACTGTGGACCTTACAGCACGTGCACAAGTAGTGGCGACTATGCATCCTGCAGATGTCTACCAACATACTTCGGATCTCCGCCGCAATGTCGCCCCGAATGTACCATTGACCAAGATTGTCCTTCAAACAGAGCTTGTCGAAATCTGAAATGTGTTGACCCATGTCCTGGAGTTTGTGGATTCAATGCGG
This sequence comes from Ceratophysella scotica, assembly GCA_034694025.1. Taxonomy (NCBI): domain Eukaryota; kingdom Metazoa; phylum Arthropoda; class Collembola; order Poduromorpha; family Hypogastruridae; genus Ceratophysella; species Ceratophysella scotica. Next base: position 10,740 of record JAQFXZ010000310.1, on the reverse strand, counting down.
AATGCAGAGCCAGTCAGCATCGAGCTAATTGTAATTGCCTACCGGGCTATGTTGGTGATCCACAAGTTGGTTGTAGACGGGAAGAGGTGAAGCGAATTGAATGTCCGGGACCTTGCGGACGAAATGCGCTTTGTCATGTTGTATCAGCTAATCAAGTGAGTTGCACTTGTCCACCCAATCTTCCTCACGGATCACCCTATGTGGAATGTAAACCGGAGTGCGTGTCCAATTCAGAATGCCCGACATTCTTGGCTTGTATTGGACAGAGATGTGGAGATCCTTGTCCAGGTGCGCTATTGAAGAAGAATCTGGTATTTTGAGAACAGACATTAAAAATAATCAAACGTTTTTCTATAGGAGCCTGCGGTCGAAATGCACAGTGCCGAGTGATAAATCACGACCCGATTTGCATATGCCCCGAAGGCTTGGAAGGAGATCCACGAATAGGCTGCGAACCCCGACGTCTCGTACCGGAAATCCGTCCGGAATGCACTCGGGATGAAGAATGTCCATTAGATCGAACCTGCGTCCAACAAAAATGTCAAGATCCATGTCGAGGATCTCCATGTGCTCTCCTAGCGAACTGTCGAGCTGTCAATCATAGGGCTTCCTGTTCCTGTCCACCCAAGTACACTGGAAATCCTCAGTATCAATGCATTCCAGGTTGGTAGTAGGAATTGTATTCGAATTTATGTCAGCATGAGTTCATATTTTTGACTAACGATTTTCTGACACAGTTGGCTGTCAGAGCAATGAAGAATGTCCGTATACGGAAGCCTGTATCAATGAGAATTGCGTCAATCCTTGCGTTTATGAGCGGTGTGGCCGGAATGCTGAGTGTACGCCATTCAATCATCGAGCGGAATGTCGATGTTTGGATCGATACTTTGGAAACCCACGGGTTGAATGCCTTGCACCTGAGTGCAGGACAGACTACGAATGTCCCTTCCATCTGGCATGTGTCAACGAGAAATGTGTCAGCCCATGCAACTGTCCAGGGTCAGAGAATTGTGTGGTGGTCAATCATAGGCCATCTTGTGAGTGTGCACCTGGCTTGGTCCGTAATGCAGCAAATTCTTGCGCTAGACGTAAGTTGAGAAATTAAACCGAGCTTTAGTTGCGTTTATTTCAGCTTAATTAATTCTTTTGTTAAACTTTACACAGTTCCGACTCCAGAACCAACGAAGGAATGTTTAACGGACGGAGATTGTCCCAGCAGACTAGCTTGTATTGAAAGCAGATGTCAGAATCCATGTATATTTAGCAAACCTTGCGGAATCAACGCTGACTGTGTGGTTGAGAACACCTTGCCCACGCGAACTATGGTTTGCTCATGTAAGTTGAATAATTCAAACAATAGCCACGTGCAAACTGTATAGAATAGGAGCTTATCTGGATTTCGCTGTCATTTCAGGCTTTCCGGGTTATATTGGAGATGCAAGGATTGAATGTCGTCGACGTAAGTTGAGAATTATGGAAAATGGAAATACTTTGTGTTTAAACTATCCAAAATTCAAAATTTATCTTTATTCTCATATTTATTTCAGCTCCAACAGAATCTCCAGAATGTACAACAGACTCGGAATGCGCCGATTCGAAGAGTTGCAGAAATCTGCGCTGTATTGATCCTTGTTTGCTTGCCAATCCCTGCTCGAGTAATGCCGAATGCTACGTTCAGAGTCACACAGCTCGTTGTCGATGTCCAGGAGGTTTGGTCGGTGATCCGTTTACCGGCTGTTTCAGAGGTTAGTTTTAATTTTTTTCTTTTAATTAATCCTTAAATTACATTAGTCTAACCCAAATCTTGGAACTTTTAGAAGCAAAACCGGAATGTACACAAGATTCAGAGTGTCCGTTAGAGAAGGCCTGCATTTCTCAAGCTTGCCGTGATCCATGTCTCGTTCGTGACCCATGTGGCGTTAGTGCAATATGCAAAACACAGTATCACCGTGCTACTTGCACTTGTCCTCAGAATTGGGCTGGAAATCCTCAGATTCGTTGTTACAAACGTAAAATTGACTAAAAAATTTAAAGTTAGTTTTGGAATTACGTGATGACACTTTGCTTTTCAAATAGCGGAGTGCCGTACTGACCCAGACTGTCCAGACGATCGACAGTGCCGAGGAGAGAAATGTGTGGATCCTTGCAGCTGCACAAAATGCAGTTGCCCATCATCAGCTCTCTGTAGGGCTGTGGGTCACCGGAAGCAGTGCTACTGTCCACCAGGCACTCAAGGAAACCCTGACATCTCCTGTGTCGTGCTTGGTTGTCAATCAGACGATGATTGTGGTGATGACGAACGATGCGAAAGGAACACGAGATCGTGCCAGCCGGTATGTCGACCTTCAACTTGTGCTCAACGGGCTACTTGTCTTGGAAGACGCCATGTTGCCGAGTGCTACTGTCCATCTGGGCTTATTGGAGATCCATACGTTGAGTGCCGTTATCCAGGTATGCTCAGGTTGATCATTTGATTTGAACATTTGAATATCTGGAGCGATGCTTAAACTTTAAAACAAAAATTTTCTGCAGAAATGCCGAAAAACCCATTGAAACCCGAATGTGAAGTTGATGCTGATTGTCGACGATCATTGACATGCGTGAATGGCGGGTGCGTGGATCCATGTTCCATTGGAAATCCATGCAGTCCAACGCAGCTTTGCCGAGTTGTGAATAATTCACCATTTCGATCCATTGTTTGTGAATGTCCATCTGATATGTACTTCAATTCTCGTGGAGAATGTAAACGAGTCGGTATGTAAAAACTCAAATGCACTTTTTTTAACACCGGGAGCGAGAAACCAATACAACGAGGCCTTTACACCAATATTTATTTTTAATATTTAAATTAGAACCTGTTACGGAGTTACCGGGCTGCAAATCGGATTCAGAATGCTTAGCAAACGAAAGATGTCTTCGAGGATCTTGCATTGACGTTTGTTCACTACAAACCTGCGGCTACAATGCTGTCTGCAAGTATGCAATTCATCGCGCACTTTGCCAGTGTTTGCCAGGATTTGAAGGAAATCCACAAGTCAGATGTGAATGTAAGTTTTCAGTTGTTTTGTTAAAATGCTGAATGTATTCAAAATTAATTATATATTTTTATATCCAATCTTAGATCCGATCATCCCTGTCCAGCCCGAGTGCCTGAGCAATTCAGATTGCACTTATGATAAGTCGTGTATAAACAAAGCATGCGGCAATCCTTGTGTTGCGGACGCCTGCGCTCGATATGCATACTGTCACGTCCAGCAACATGCAGCAGTTTGTCGGTGTCCTGAAGGGTTTACTGGAGATTCTCGTACCGAGTGTCGATACATTACAACACCGACTACTCGTAAGGATTCTGTGAATATTTATCGGTCCGTTTGCTTTGATTGATAATTAATTTAAGCTTTTCTTAATTTTAGCTGCACCAATTACCGGATGTTCGTCAAATGACGAGTGTTCTTCACAGGAAGCTTGTGTGAACAGAAGATGTCAGAATCCATGTGATTGTGGAGCTAATTCATACTGTCGTGTCGTCAATCATTACGCCAGTTGTATCTGTACGTTTTGAAATTGAATTTGTGCTGAGCTTTAATTTATATGTAATACCATTGATTGATGATTGTGTTTCTTTGCTAGGTCTCGAGGGTTACACGGGTGATGCATTCCGAGGCTGTGTTAAAGGTTGGTCCTTCGAACCATAAATTGATCACTATTCAAATCGAAAGCCTCTAATTCTAAATGCCTTGAAACGCTACCTTTCTATTTCCAGTTGGTTGCACGAGTGATTCGGAATGCGCTGACGATCTTACTTGCTACCAAACGAAGTGCGTTGAACCCTGCCTCATTCAAAATCCATGTGCGTACAATGCTCGCTGCTTCGGTCGACAACATCGTGCCAATTGCGAATGTCCACCAGGACTAGAAGGAGATCCTTTCGTTCTATGCCGACAAATTGGATGTCGAACTCATCCCGAGTGTGCATCAACTCAAATCTGCCTGGACCGAAACTGCGTCAATCCTTGTCAATACCAGAATCCATGCGCTCCAAATGCCATCTGCATTCCAGTCAACCATGCCACCCGTTGTGAATGCCCACCGGAAATCCCTCGTGGAAATCCATATTCCTACTGTCAACCAAGGGATACTCATCGAGTTCCGCATCCGGAACCAGTCTGTAGATTGGATATTGACTGCGGAACTGACCTTTCTTGTATCCGGGAGCAATGTGTAAATCCATGCGTTGTGATTCATCCCTGTGACTCGAGTGCTGTCTGCGCCGTGATCAATTCTTCACCGTTGCGAACCATGACCTGTTCTTGTCCACCTGGTTGGGTTCCTAATGAGTTTGGACAGTGTCGACCGATAAGTCCTCCGCTTCCACCTCCAGGCTGTAGCAGTGACAATGACTGCCCTGAAGTTGAAGCCTGTGTGAACCGAGCCTGTCGAGATCCTTGTAATTGTGGAGAGAATGCTCGATGTATTGTTCGGAAACATCACGCCATCTGTATTTGCCGAGATGGATTCGAAGGAGCCAATCCCAATATTGCTTGTTATGCGGGTAAGATTTTATTTTACATTAAACTTCGGATCCCTGAGGCTGTGAAAAAAATGCAGCCTCGTTTTCAGCCAAAAAGTTTATGAAAGAAAGTTGAATGCCATCTTCCGGGAATTTTTTATAGCTGTTAGCAATGCATTTGGCTGCAATTTGGTACCAAGCTTAGGGCATATAGCCTAAACGTTCGTTCGATATAAATTTTTAACTGAAAGAAAACCGACCTGAAAATCCCTGTGGTAAGTTGGGTCGACCGGTGGCTGTACTAAATCATGCCCAAACTGAGTTACGTGCTGTGTGGTCCAATCCAAATCCATCATGGCGGGTGTGCATATTTTACACAGCCACAGGCACATGCTAAAAGGTGTGCATTTTTATACAGCCACAGAAGGCCATGCGTACCCAAAAGGCTTTTAGGGTTCTTAGGATTTTAAACGTAATAAAAGCTAAATACCATTCTCATATTTAAATTCAATTTCAATTTACAGTTGGGTGTCGCTCGGACTCGGAATGCAGCACAGACAAAGCTTGCATCAGCGGAGAATGTACAAATCCCTGCCTCGTCCAAGATCCCTGCGGCCGAAACGCAGAATGCTTCGCTCAAGACCATCGAGCTCAGTGTGTTTGTAAACAGGGATTCCGAGGTCCAAATCCATACGTTGCTTGCTTCATCATCGAATGCTTGGCGGATCCAGATTGTCCCACCACCAAAGCTTGTATCAACGAAAAGTGCGTGTCACCCTGCCTTGTTCAAGACCCATGCGCTCTCTCCAATGCGGAGTGTTTCGATCAAGATCACAGAGCCACCTGTCGCTGTCGATTGGGATACACTGGAAATCCTTATATAAGCTGTGACCCTCCGGTGCGACAAGTTGAGTGTGTTACAGATGGCGACTGTCCAAGTCAGCTTGCCTGTCTCAGTGAAACCTGTCAAAATCCTTGCATCGTTCTTGCGCCCTGTCAAGCTCCAGGTCAATGTCGTGTTGTGGATACAGTTCCAGTTCGAACTGTCGTTTGTCAATGTCCAGATGGCTACGTGTCCCTCAGTAATGGGGCCTGTCGACTTAAGCCTGCCATCAGTGTCAGCGGATGTACGGCAGATAGTGAGTGTGGAGATCAAGAGGCTTGCTTTAATGGTAAAGTTCAATAAAAGTATTACAAATTTTCACATTAATTCAATTCATTAATTCTAAACTACACTAATTTTTAACACGCAGGTTTGTGTCGAGATCCGTGTGACTGTGGGCCAAATTCCCATTGTCTGGTCAGAGGCCATCAACCGAGTATGTCTATAAACCTAAACTAAAATGGCCGACCTTTTTTTGACTAGCTAATCACTTTATTTGTATTTTTAGTTTGTTCGTGTAATGAGGGATACGAAGGAAATCCAAAATACGGATGTTTCGAAAGTAAGTACACATTGTATAAATGTTAATTTAATTATCATTCAAAATGTTTAAATCAAAATATTGTGCGTTTTACTCATAGTCGGTTGTCGTGCAAATTCGGACTGTCCAACGACGCATGCCTGTCGAAATCGGAACTGCGAGTCCGTATGCCCTGCCAATTGTGGAACGAACGCCATCTGTCATGGAATTGCTCACATTGCGGTCTGCAGATGTCCGGCTGGTTCGGACTCTGGGTCGGACCCGTACCAATCTTGTATCACTATTGGTTGTGAGCGGAATGACGAGTGTCCGAGTGATAAGGCTTGTGTGAATGGACGCTGTGAAGGACCTTGTGAAGTCAGGGATGTTTGTAGTCCACCAGCAACCTGTCGGGCAGTATTCCATGAAGCCAACTGTGTCTGTAAGCGGCGTTAAAAAAAAATTGTTAGCCAAATGTGTAACGATTCTGAACTTTTTTTTTTCTAATTCAAAATATTTAATTGCAGGTCCACCGGGCTTCTCAAGGACTGAAGAAGGCATTTGTCGCACAGCAGGTGGGTGACACGTGACCGAGGCTTTTACAGCGTTGGCACCTTAATTCCGCCGGCTATAATTCCTATTTTACTAAATTCATAGAACCGCCACCGAAAGGCTGCATCAGTGACGCGGAATGTCCATCAAAATTAGCGTGTATTAACGGAGACTGTGTAAATCCTTGTGCCGAAGCCGAACCATGCGGAATCAATGCTGAATGCACCGTTGAAAACACGGTTCCAGTGCGAACCATGGTTTGCATATGCATTCCTGGCTATAAGGGTTATGCCCTTGTCCGTTGTGACCCACGTACGATCCATATAATTTCAGATTTAACAATTTTAAGGGCAAACAATAATATACGTTGATTTTTTAATTTAGCACCGAAATGCGAAGAAAACAAGGGTTTCGTTCTCGATGACAACGGCAACTGTATTTGTCCACCCGGACGTGCACTTGACGAGAACGGGCGCTGCATTCCTTGTCTGACGGATCGGGGTAAGTTAATTAAAATCAATATTAATTGATAACTTTTAATTTGCGAAACTTGAAAGTTTGATTTTTTCAACAATCAGGCTTTAAAATTGATGAAAATGGACGTTGCGTCTGTGACGTGGAACGAGGCTATTTCGTGAATTCCCGGGGAGAGTGCGGCTGTGCCGTCAACGATGACTGTGATGATGACAAGTTCTGCTTCCTTGGAAATCGCACTTGCGTCAAAGCATGTGAAGTCAAGATTTGTGGTGACAATACGCAATGTGTTGCAGCCAATCACGAAGCACGATGCATTTGTAAGCTTTCCGTTTTCAGAAATTGAAAAATAACTTTATAACAAATTAACGGGGTTTATATTTTCACAGGTCTTCCTGGATTCGTCCGGTTTAATGATGAAATCTGTCATGGTAAGTTATTTTTTTTTCAAGATTCATCAGAGTTCTTCGTCTAGATGTGTATGGATTTGGATTGTCATGTTTTGTTTGTATCGCAAGTAGTACCACCGCCATTGGACTTCCCGTCACCAGTCATGGACGTTGAGTGTCCAGGTGATGGAATACAAGTCAGAATTGATTTTTCACAACCTTCACCAACTCCCTTCGACGGATTTCTCTACGCCAAGGGCTTCTCAAGAAATTCGGAATGTCGAACCGGAATGTCTGCAAATTCGAGCATTATCGAGTTCAAGGTCAAATTCGGCACTTGCGGCCTTGTGTATACTCCCGTAAGACCTCAGACAATTACACTACTGAATTATAGATATTCTTAAGTCGTTCAGTTTGGTATATTTTTTTTTAAATTTCACGTATTTCAGGACAAGCCCCCGAGCTTTATCCTTGTGGTTCAGAAGAACAACAAGCTAGTCACGTACAATGCCCAGGCCTACAGTGTGAAATGCATCTACCACACTGGAGAGCGAACAGTCAGCGTGGGTCATGACCTTTCCATCTACACAACAGCTGGTACAATCGGTGAAGTAGGCCCACCGCCCACTTGCAGCCTACGAATTGTGACTACCACGGGAGGAGCCGTGGATGCAGCTCAACTCGGTGAACCACTCGTTTTACGCGCTGAAGTGACGCCATCTTCCATCTACAGCGGCTTCGCTAGAAACTGTGTTGCAAGGACGACGAACGACGCCGAAGTTGAGAATAAATATATCGTCACTGACGAAGATGGCTGCGCCACGGATCCAAGCGTCTTTGGAGAATGGGAACTTGACCCAGATACGAATCTCCTGATGGCTACTTTCAATGCCTTCAAGTTTCCTTCCGGCAGTAATAGCATCAAGTTCAATTGTGCTGTTCGGATTTGTTTTGGAAAATGTCAATCGGTATGTTCATTCTTTCGAAAATATAAATCGTTTTTGGATTTTCTATATTAAAATTAAGCAATTTTTTGACATTTAAGGTCAATTGCCGAGGGGTTGACGCTTTCGGAAGGCGCAGGAGGCGACAGGCGGACGACAATTCAAATTCTGTTGGATTTCTCATGCGGGAGGAAGTCACTGTGACGTCAAATGAGATTTTCACACTGGAGGAACTTCCGAATGGAAATCCTGAAGCAATTGAAGGTAATTTCAATTTTTTAAGCAAATTTACTCAAATTTTTCTACAAAATTCTAATTTGGTTATCGTTATTTTGTAGCTCGACAAACATCAGCCGACAACGAAGTTTGTATCTCGAGAACCGGGATCATCATTTCCATAATTCTCACGGTTCTCTTATCCCTAGTCGCTCTCGCCCTGGCAATTGCATGTTGGCTCCTGGCCTTCCGACGCCAGGCCAAAGCCACTGGTCCCTTACCCCATCCATCCGAATTCCCCAATCCCTTATTTACAGAAAATGGGACAAGTGCCCGATCCCGAGTCCCTTCATCTTCCCCCCAGAGTCGAGCAGAAGGGACTACAAAGTAGCCATAGTAGTTAATTAACTGTTATTCACTTTTTTTATGTTTTTGACACAACCTCGCACCTTGTTAACTAGTACTAACCTTATATAACCTTTTTAAAATAGTTGTCGTCTTGTACTGCGCCATATTAACCAATTAAGACTTAATTACCTATTAACTGAACTGATTGCGAACTTATCCACATATGTAATGTACAGTACTTCGGCGACAAAATCTTTCTTGTACTAAGCTTTACCATTTTTGTTACTTAATATAATCTAATTTTATACGAAGCATGTTGAAACATGCCTATTTATTTAGCGTAATAAATGTACCTTGCGTTTTTTTCTCATTTGAAGACTTCAATTTGTAATAATACTTTGTATGTGAAACCGGAAATCGCATTCAGAAAATCCTTGCAATGTTCAGGATTACAGAACATACGGTAGAGCAGACCATGTGGACCTTCTAAATACGTTTCAGAATGAGGTACGCTAAGCACTGGAGCGGTTGGCCTTGCTGGATCTATTTTGGGTGGACAGATTCAAATCGAAAACCGTTGCTTTAAGTTTGCATGTTGTATTCATGAATGCCTGTAACTTTAGGATTTTCAGTTCAAATGCCTTCTAGAACGGCCTATCGCAAATCACAAATGAGATATAAGAGTTTATCAAAATTATTAGCTAGCTTCAGCATATAATTGCGGAACAAAAATTATTTCGTCCTTCGTGACAGGTATATTTTCTGGTTTGCGTGACCACTTGTGCTCAGTTAAAAATACTTTTTACCATTTTTAAGCCTACAAACACAAACTTATTTTTCCGATTAAGGTTTAACTGAAGTATTTAAATAATTATGGATGCTATTCTTTTCCAAGGCTGGGCAAGATAAAAAAAATTAATCTTGAAGATACATGCATATTAGAGGCAATTAAGCTCCATGAAACAAGGATACAGATACACTTAAGATACACGTTTCGTTAGGACAGAAATACGTACAAGACACTTTCGGCCATGAAGATACTATCTACTATCTTGATACAGAAGTACAAAGCATAAAAAGTATGATAGTTGATAGTCAAAATACCAATTTATGGTTCAAATTTATGTTGCGTGCAAAATACAAGGTTCAGTATACTGCACTTTGCCAAGATACAAGATCTCGTACAAAGAACAAGATACTTTAAGTCTTAAGATACGTATAATTTTGCCCAGCCTTGTCATTTGGATTATGGTTTTTCAATTCTTATCATCCTATATAGAAAACCAACTTGTGTATTGCAGTATATACCGCCCGCCTGTCTCAAAAATGACCGCCACCCCCAAATGATATTGGCATGGCAACAGGCGCTGAATACTTGCACACTATGTTAAAGTCAGTCAGAAACTTTCGTAAAGAAATTTAAACCTGACGTAGATTGTGTTCTTTGACTTTAATATGCAGGTCATCCGACTAGAATCCTCCTCCGCCTAGATAGTGATGATAGTGGTGACTGTAGCATATACAATATTTTCATTGTTATGTTTAGGAAAAATAAACCAGGGGTGGCGGTCATTTTTGAGACAGGCGGTACATAGTACATTATTTATGCATATTTAGCGATCTAATATCTGATTACAACCAGAACAGTTTAATGGCCTTCGGAATATTCGGAAAACTTTATATATTTTGATTAGATCCCGAAATTTTTGATGTCCTTCAGTCAGATTACGCGAGGAGCTCTATGTATAATTTAATCACACGATATGACCTCAATGGCAGCATTTTCTTGGCTTCTGGTATGCAGTGTTGTTAACGCCCCATTGGGGTGGTGGGGAAAATGGGGTGGGGACGAGTTTCTCAGGTGGGGAAAATGGGGAAATTGGGGTTTATTAAATATCCTTGAT
>JAQFXZ010000309.1:0-22128 GCA_034694025.1 Ceratophysella scotica | reverse complement strand
TTTTGACTCTTGACTTATTGAGTTGCCAAATTAGCTTGTAAGCCAGGTCTTTTTTACCAGTTTTATACTGTTTATTTCTCTCATGTTATTTTTTGAAAACTCTCAAAAATGATCTTCAGTCTGCTTCAAAATCTGAAAAAAATGCAGAACTTTCTAGCAAGCATTTTATTCACTAATTTTTATTTACAAGTCAGTTCAGCACTGAGCATACTGACGGTTACCTTAAATGTTTTTATTGGACAGACGAAGGCGAATATAATATAAGTTTATCCAATTTGTTGCAATAAACAAGCACGTTGTTTTATTTCGCATTAACCCAGAAACTCAGGCCTATCGAAATTCGAAAAAGGACCTGTTTAAAAAATAGAAACATTACAAAATTGAGTGGGATTCGGTGGAATTCTTCAAGTTAGAATGTGGGCATGCGTTTTTTGTCCGCTCAAGAAGAACTCCAGCACTGAAACTGAAAACGCATGGTATCAGTTTGACTGGAAATGTTAAAAGCGAATAACTATGCTCCTGACCTGAAGCTAAAGGAAAACCTTAATCTTAATACGTAAAGTACGTATTCGAATTGGAAAGATTTGCTTTTGCTGGGAACTTAACTACGAGCAAAAAAAGAGAACTCGTAATTTTGCGTCTGAAGAGAATTTCTCCATTAACGTAATCTGTAGACCCTCGTAATCATTTCCCTTCAGACTCAAAGAAAGTCATATTAGCGTGCCTCTCAAGTTCCTATGATAAGATTACCTCACTAAATCCTACGGCCTCTTATTTTCTAATTACGCTTACGTTAACTGCCTAGTTGACTTTTCTGCTATCAAAGGAATGGAGTCATAGAAGCTGTGCATGCGGTTTGCAGTACCTCTACCGAAATGAACATATAGACACAGCTTGTACAAAATACTTTCATTTCTGCAAGGCCCATTCGGCCAGTAATCACATTCTTCTTACACAATCAACTAAACGTTTTTGAGATTTCATGAGTGGAAGTGTGCTGATTCGGCACAACACGTTATGCAATACCTGGTATGATTTACTGCAATCGCCAATAATTTCGCGTTTGGCTGAAAATATGACTGAGTGTTGAAAGCAAGCGCTTTGACCTGACCTCAAATACTCAAGTGAATCCTATACTATCATAAAGAATAAAGAATCGAAAGGAAAGAAAAGAATCTAGATTGGCCGGTAAGTATTCCTGCTTTCACCAACAAAAGAAAGAATTTAGTTGGAATTTTTTAAATCCTTTCATAAATGGAAATTACAGATGATTTAATTAAACATTGCAATTCAATATGCGGCATGATAATATGCAACATGCGGCAGTAACGCGGAGCACCTAGGATGTTTGCTAAATCCTTCCAAATGTTTTGAAGCAAGTTTATTCACGCTTCAGGTCGCCGGAAGCTTAATGACTGTAAAAATTTAAAACCGCCCGGATACAAGAAGGATGTGTGAATGGCATAAACCATTATTCATGCTTAGAAGAATTTTATGATGGTAATTACCTACTGATTATTCCTTCAAGGCGACTAGACTATTTCCGGCTCATATGGAAAAGCAATTATGTTGTTAATGAAATTAAAGGTTTAATATATATTGAATTTGAATTTGATGCGGAAAAGACTGTACAACCTAATCCAAGCACGTTTAATAGCACTTTTTTAATGAAATAGCAACTAATAATTACTTCCAGAAAAACATGCTATACAAATACTTGCGTGAATTGAGGTATTGCTAATTAACACGATTAATGCCAACTCTACTAGCCCCAAAGAAATAGTCATAATTATAACCTCCATTAAGTCGTGTAATTGTGTTTGTATAAATACCCCATGTATGTATTGCATATTTATTTGTTTTTCATGGTTCATTAAATATTAGTTGAAAGTTGATAATTTACTCTCTTGTATTACGCTGTACAGTGATCCTGATGTTGACACCTTCATGCGATTGAATTTTCCCAACATACTTGAGTTTTCCTGGCAGCAGGACATAATTTCAATATTTTGTTGTCTTTTTGGTAAGCAATTACAGCAGTTGGGTTAACTTGTGCCACTGGTCGGAGGAATGCTTGAACTTGCTTTTCGACAAAGCTGAGCGTTGGCTTTGGCTGACCGAATGTTGACCAAGGGTGTTGGCCTGGTCTTGTACGTGTATGCACTTTGCAGAATTGACGCGTGTCGTCACTGTGAACATCTGAATACCTGGAAAACAATTTAGAGTCAATCAATCACCGTATTTTGGGTTGTAACTTGATTAAACTACCGAGTCAATAAAATTGTGGTGACGATAAGGCAACATCGAGAAGCTTCGATTAGCAAGACCTCAGAGAACATGTTATGAACCGGAAATTGTTGAAATTCTGCCTATTTTGCTTCGTCAGCGTCATAAAGACGAAAGTCAAGTGAGGACTTCTCCATAGTCCATTCCCAGAAACCTGGATGTTATGTCAAAGCTCATGAATATTACGAATACTAGCTGCCCACTAAATGGGAGACGCTGGGCGTTTAGAGCCAGAAACGGGCAGATTGTCTGATTGGAGGGCGTGTGTGTGTGGAGTCATAATGGATGCGGGAATGAAAGGAGAAAGTCTGGTCCCATTATTCAGTGCGTTGAGTGAATGAGTGGTAGTCAATAAAATCCCAATTTGTTGGGCATTTACAACCAAATCGTCCCCGATGGGAAAGTCATGTCTTGAGGGTTAAGTGTCCCCATCGATCCGATCCCAAAGAAAAGGTAAGAGCTGGGCTCCGAAATTCACCAGGCAGAATAGGAACCCGCTTCAGACAGAACCTGAACAAAGACGGATCCCTCTCCGCCCTCCTGACATATAAGCTCTCTCTCAATTCATGTCTGTGTACTGTACGACTTTCTCCGCACTCTTTCTTAAAAAGTCATTTTCTCCCCTTTTGAGCCACAAGGACTTAACGCTTCATCCCCGTGACTGCCGTTAAGGTTCAGATACGAATGTTCTCAGAATCAAAACAAATTACAGTTCGTTTTTCGTTCTACGCGTGTATGCTCTGCTTGCACTTATGCGGGGTTAAAGACTTGATGAAAAATCAGAAAATGTCAACAATAGACAAAAATTCAATGAGCCACATTCATGTTATAGAAATACGACAAGTTTAATTCAAATTAGAGCCCCGGCTGCATTTGTATTTTGAAATCGTGCAAGGGAATTTAAAAACTGTAATGCTTTCTTAAGGCAAACCACTTGTCGCATTATATCGCACGTTTCGGCCGAATCTAACCTAATGAAAATATGACAAGCTGTCTACTATGTACAAGAAATTCAGTACACTTTGTATACGCTGTCACGTACGATTATAAAATTTGCACTGGGTCAACTTACCGCATTGCACAGGGTACGAAGGGCGTGCATCCACTTTTGTTATGTATGCACCATCTTGTCTTGGCCAAGTCTCGGAATTCAATTTCATTTTTCAGAATTAATGTAAACGGCTTCTGCGTCAATTGGGAGCCAAGGTCCCATCACCGTTTAGTGTTAACTCCGAATTTTGATAGTTTTCGGACACCCTAACCTAACCTACTATCAAAAAGCACACACTTTTCAGATTTTTATATTAACGCCATTTGGTAATTACAGATCCTGGTGCCCAGTTGACGCCGTACTATGTAAACGGAGCATCCCAAAATATAAAACTAGCTCTAACACTTTCAGCTTGAAGTTTCGGAGTTCTAACCTTGCCAAACTTCGAAATGAGATTTTATCGGACTATTTATTGTGGCTGTATGGGGCACAGTTCATGAAAAAAAACCTCACATTGAGACCTGCTTAAGCTACATTGAGCTTCAGTGTAGCTTTGGCAGGTTTGAAATTTTATGACGTGGTTTTGAAGAATGAATTCCGGACATACGTGTAACTGTGCCCCATACAGCCACAATAAATGCAAACATAAATAATTTAATATACAATTAAGAATTCAAACTTTTTTAAATTGATGGCATAAGCTTCATTTCACTAGCTACACTGTAATTGCAAATTTCAACCTCAAATACATGTTCAAGTAGCCGCTATCGCCACCAGGTGTAAAAATAAACAATTTAAAATAAAATTGTAACTGTTAGCCCATTAATGTAATTCAGTGCGTGTTGAGATATTTATTGTGTGGAAGCCTGAATAAAGGATTGTAAAGAAATGTAATTCAACACATTCTCTCCCATTTTTCTATACTTTCGTGACATGAAAATTGATTAGAATGCGGCCATTTAAAATAAACTCGAATATTATTTTAAAGTAAAATTGTCTCAGATTTGTCCATAAAGCAGAATTAATGTGATGAATTTTATTAAAGCTACAAATATTGCGTTTTCGTATATTTGCCCAAGTTGCATCTTTCAGTAATGCCTTTCCGAGTTCCAAGTACAGATCTGAAGCTGCAGAAGGCATATTTCCCGTAATGTAAGCAAAGAGTTTTCCTGGCATTCACTCACTTTCCCCTCAAGTTCATGTCAATAGCTCTCAGAACTGTATTAAGACGTTAGACTCGAGACTCGGAGTGGAATGGAGCTGAGTGAAGTGGGTTCGTCCGATTGGGACGCCAGGAATGACAAACTCCGTCAACCCTCCGTAGTAAGGGATTATTAATAATACACGCCCTCACCATAACCCAAATGCTCGTATTTAATTTCCATTCCGTTAATTCCAACAGACTAGGCGTCCGCTGGGAAGTGGTTCCATGATGCATTGCCTCACAGAAACAGCCCAACTGATCATCTTCCTCAAATCATTTGGAACTCAAACGAGAATTTGATTCAGTGTACTGAAAGCTGAGCTTAGACTAGTTTTGGTTTACAACTCCCAACAGATAGTTCACCGCAAAGAACAGGATTCCGAGTTGTAGCTCATCCCTGAAATTCATTAGGCAAATAGAAGTTTGAGACAAGAAGACATAAGTTGCGAATGATTAACAGTGTGGGGATGAACGTAAATCAGTAAAGCTGCTTTGAACAGAACAGCACAAGATCCCAGGACTGAAAATACATGTGTAGCTTCAGAGTTTCCTCAACCTCAGCGCTTTGCTTACTGGCTAAGCTCTATGTCAATTTAAGAAACGAATGGCTTCGAAATTCAAACAATCGACCATAATTTTATATGCTTTGTTTTAGTACACATCATTAGGGATGAATTTGATTTGTTTGGACCCTTAGTATTTTGATTTAATGTGTTTAGGTGTATCCGATTGAATTAAGAATGATACCGGTAAAAAGATGTTAAAATTCTGAGTAGGATCCAGCTAACTATAGAAACATGGTACAAATATTTGCAGGCGGTAATAAACGTTCTTTAGAATTCGTTTGTGCAATTATGCAAATATGGGACTTGCTGTTCTAAGCTTATACACACGAAATTGAGTTTCTTATGTTTGATATATCTTATGATTTACGATATTACTTATTAAATGGCTGACTCGAAAGTTATTCACAATTTAGTATACAATTTCTTTAGAAAAGCTTTTATATTCAAAAATTCCTCGTACGGGTACGATTCAAGATTTCCTTTATTTTGCCGTCGCAGGATGCACATCAATCAGGCTGACCCTCCTTCTAAAACAGGTACATTACCACAAGCTATGGTATGGCGTTGATCAATTTTGGATTTGAAAGAAAACACCACTTTTGCGTTTATCATTGTAGGAAGTTCTAATTGGCTCAAATATGAATTCTCGTGTGTGGGTTCTAATTATGAACTTCTCGTTCATTTTAACTAGCAGGTTGGGCTGAGGCCGTACCAAAAAAAGAGGCGTGAACTTGGGACTGGGGCTTAAATAGAAAACAAACACGACCACATTGTATCAAGTTCATGGAGAAAAGGAAGTCGAAGTACGTGGTGAAGACACCTCTCGCTTTCTCTGTTGATTTTATTTAAAGAAAAAGGATACGTCAGGGGAAAAGGGTTTCTTTTCAGTCAGTATACAAGAGAATTGAGACTGGCAGTTGCAGACCAAAGAAGGTTTGAATTTTGTTTTATATACGAAAGAAACACATCTAAAATCAAAGTCTCTCATTAAATTAAAACCAAATTGGTCTACATATCTGTGTACTGCTAAATTCTGGAGCATTTGCTATTTGTTATGTCAAATAATTCTAATGCCAAATAAAAATCTTCAGCACATAAATAGCAGTGAGTCCGAAAAAATATAGTTAATTTCAAAAATGCGACATGTTACGTGTTTAAGCACAACAATATTTTGAAAATATTGCTTTTTATCAGCGGAATACCAGATTTTGATACCTGTTTAAATATTTGCAATTTGCCCGATTTTGACAAATGATTTCTGTTCACCAAAAACATATACAAAGTAGTGTGATGTGATGACAATTCACTAAGTTATTATCTATGTAACGCTAAATGTTTGTATTATTGTTAAAATTAAGATTCATACAAGCTTTGTATTGATTTGAACCAGTTGGGATGCTTGATTTGCATTTTCATGCATTTTCCTCATTCCCAAGAACGGCTTCGAAATACGTATGTCGGTTGGAGTAAAGTAACATTCAGCAGTATTTTTGAAATTGACTATGAATTGTTATTATACCATGCATATTGACGTATCTCATCGGAATTCAGGATTGTTCCAGAATATTTGCCTATTTTCTTTAAATCTTCACTATTTTTTTGCATTGGCTTGTAATACTTGGAGAGGACACAACAAAAACTGCTTGATTTCCTAGTTTAATTGCCGATTTGATCCAGGTATTTTCACCATTTAATTACAACCGAAGTGACATTCAAATTGTACGAGTATTAAAATTGAGCTTCTGCCAATGTGAGTATCCGGTTAGCAGTCATAGGATCCGCTGTAGTGTAAAAGAGAAAGTTTCTGAGTCTCTCCCCATCTTCATCATCATCTCTCTTTCCTTGAGTTTTGGAGAAAGTTTCTAAAATATTTGGTTTCTCTCCACAAGTTTTTGAGAGAGCGTATAGAAGGCCTAATTGCTGACTCTGAGTCTGTTATTCATAATCAAGACTTCGAGAAGGGTGTTCCTACTTTCGAGCCTCGAGTCAGGTTTCCCATTCACTTCACACCTCCTTCCGTCCTCGCACTCAGTCCCGTCTCAAGCCTTCTCTTAATAAATGGAGTCGACGACGTGACTCACAGAGGATTCAAATATTATGTCAAACATGTGTAGCCGCCGTCTCGACTACTAATAAGCTCTGAACCAGCCGCCTTGTGTGGAAGGGAAAGTCAGAGAGTTGAATAGGACGAACTATTCAATTAAATTATGGGTATCGAGCACTGAGCTTGATTAGGAGAGAAAAGAAACTGAAAGTCTTACAAAGCACACGCTGCTCCTTTCCGAAGGCGGAAAATAAATCCAGCACGGATAAATACGGAGCTTTTGACTTGATTTACTTTGGGCAGCTTCAAGTTTTATCTTACTACCCATGAGAGTGTTCCATTTTTGTGTCTCTGCTGTAATTGATTCATCAATGCTTCTGTCTGGTTTGCAATATCTAAAATCATACATTAAAATTTGTGTCGTGTATTGCATATCTTATGGGAGACCACTTGTCATATTTTTAGTTGTGTCAGGTTGTGCTGAAACGTTCGATATATTGTGACAAGTGGTCGGCCATAAGAAAGCACTACATTATAGATACGTCTGTTCCCATGTACGATTTTAAAATTTAATGGCAACATTCTTTGCAATTGCATGTCTGCATATTTTAGCAATATTATGCGATATACAATGTGACTTTCCTGGATGATGTCAAGTTTAGACCAAATAGGTGCGTCCGATACCACACGATAGTGCTTTTACTTTTTTGGTTTTTTCCGTAATACTTTATGTCTTGCTTGCAATGTTTATTGTAGCCTTGAAGCAGGACGTATCTTTGTGATTATCGCCGGCAGCAATTATATGTGATTATGTGACGGGAGAATATTTTTTATGATATGTTCTTGTATTCTTTAGAACGTATTTTGTTTTTATTTGTTTTGATAGGCTACAATGTTTCTTAATTACATAAGTTGGCGCTTTCGTAGTTTTCTCTAATTTAAAAGCGCCAAGACCAAATCAAGGTTTCCAAAATAAAGCCATTGTTAATTGCTTCTCTAAGGTGTACATCGAACTTCGAACTAATCGGTTTAGAATTGTGCCTGGAGTCGTGTTCACCGGACTGTTCACCAATAATTGACGTCAATATAAGATGTTGGGGTTAACCTAGTTTTTGAATAGTCAGTGTCGGATTTTTTCCCAAATTCCAGACGCACTGCACTACCTAGCTGTTCGCTTTAGTCAATTTGTTCTTGTTTTCGGACATTAAGACGGTGGGATAAAATCCATTTGATTTACGAGGCTACTAAAGACGGGATAAAATTAATTTAGACTTGACCTGAAATTAACACAAGGAGAAAGGGAGTGGCAGGACTATAAAGCTACGTAGCTGTAGCTGAGTGTACGCAGTTTGAAACCTACATAGCTGATGTAGGGTATGGTTGGTTAACCCTTGCATAGCTTTGCATACTGATGCTTTCTTAAGCTGTATTTACGAGACTGGATTGAGTGAAGACTGTATCCAGAGATGCTCGTTAAATTGCCCTCCCTATGTGAGCCAAGTTTGAGCGGGATGGTGGTGAAAGCTGTGGCTCTGGTGAGTGGATCTGGAGACAATTGAAGGAAATACAGTTTTATTGTTCCGTGTCGTGAAAGTAGTTAGTTTGGATCTTGAGAACACTTTGAGAGGCGTGAGCTTAACAAAAGAGAGCTGAATGGATTTGGGGCGTCCTGAGTGGCTAGAGACCTCTCTGCCGAGCTTCATTAAAATAGTTATAACAAGTTATGTCAATAAAAGTGGAGGCTGAGTCGAAAGGAGAACCCAAGATCCCTGCCAACTCTAATCGGGAGAATGGTGATGAGTGGAGGATAAAAAGGAATGAAATCATAATAACAAAGGTCAGACTATTCGTCTACCCGAAAATTGCCTATATCATCCTAAAAACATTTTCAAAGACTGAAAAAGTGCCAGACGATTTGTATTTCGTTAGCAGAATCGCTAATATCTGCAAAGAACCGGTAGGTTTTATTAAATTGTTGGTGAATTCTTGGGCGAAATGTATTCCCCTTGATGGTTTGTGAACTAAAATTTAATACTATTCAATTTGATACAAATTTAAAATATGCAGCTGTTCTGGAACGTTAGTGGGATCCAGTCCCGTCAGATAAAGTTCGCCATGCTAATGCATACAGTTCCGGAGACTAAATTTTCCAGTTTTAAAAGATGACTGTTAAGGCAGAGGGCGATATTCTTGAACAATGTGTTGGTTTGGTACTCGTATTGCGATGCAGTGCTAATGCTTGCTGGTTGCCGACTGTCGACAAATCCAATAGAAGTAGCTGGACTCCGATTTATGAGAATTTAATCATATTTTAGAAATTATTATTATTAATTTACAATGACTTTACGGAAGCGCATCAACAATTACTCTAATATAGCACAACAGAAAAATAATAGTTAATTTTTTTACGAACACAAAGTATTAAAACTATCTGAAAGAGTGAAAAACAAATTTTATAAGTAAAATTCTGATAAAAATCGCATATTTGTGCCAAATTTTATGCAGCCATGTAAGTTAGTTGTTACTTTGCCTGCGGTAAAAGTTTCAGCCTAGTTCATGTGTTTAGTTTTACAGTTTTTCAAAAATGGACCAAAATTAATGAAACAACCCTCGTATTGAGTAGATTAGTTTACTTTTGGAATTCTTTGAATTTGAATTCTTGAAATTGGCGAAATTACTCAGAGATTGATTGCTTTATTTCATAGAATTTAATTGCTAGTTCTCTATTTAAAAATTTGACTGTAGAACTAGGTAGAAGATTTGGAAGATTTTTATAATAGAAAGTATGGATACTTATATCAACCACTGAATAGCGGTCTGTAGTCTGTGCTACACGTTTTTGAAGTTCCAATCAAAGTCCAGAAATGGGGATGAACTTCGAAAGCCTGATCCTGCTAATAATTCTCTGTTGGAAGGCAGAGAAGCATGGCAGGTCTGAGAGAGAGTGGTGAAAGTCCAGAGCGGAGCGTGACGCGGCGACGATGACAGTCAGGGATGCGGGAATGGTTCGGAGAACCTGAGTGGAGACGGAGTGAGTAGTGAGGGAAGGCGGCTGTCACATGCAGAGATTTTTCCTCCTTAGTCTCTCGTATAATTAAAGCCCTCTAGCATTAATTAAGGTCGCGAATTTCACCACAGAATTGGCTCTCCTTTCCAAAGGGGATCTCCGGACTCGAGCCACCGCAAATACATACACACGCTCCATGT
Organism: Ceratophysella scotica; assembly: GCA_034694025.1. NCBI lineage: Eukaryota > Metazoa > Arthropoda > Collembola > Poduromorpha > Hypogastruridae > Ceratophysella > Ceratophysella scotica. The sequence goes on along the minus strand of JAQFXZ010000309.1, from coordinate 11,830 downwards.
CTCCTCCGCAGCAGGTACGAGCTACCTTTCCCCGCTCTCCAGCCAGTTATTAGTGCTCCAGTCCTCCACGTGGAGATATGGAAGGTTTTGGATCACTCACTTCAGTCGGCTGGATCTGAACTGAAGAGTTCCCCTTTGGCTTTCCCCTTTGTCGGAACTTGGGAGGTAATAATACATCCTTTCCTCCTCTTGCTGGAAGTGAACAGTAACTGCAGATTGAGACTGCTGGAGCTAGGAAGCCCGTAAAAGTTGTAATTAAAGCTTGAGCACATACAAGCAAAGTAAACAGCTGGATTATTGATATTACATCTCATGTTCAACATTCAACATCTCGGATTTTGATAAATTCATAACGGAGACGATTGTTGGGATGTACGGAAAGGCGATGGTGAAGGGGTTTATTAGTATTAGCACTTCCACTTCCCATTTGGCAGCATCCTCTTGCATGGCTCTCTAGCCAAAAGGGATTTTATATTTCCCTGCTTCCCAAACAAATGTAATATCAGTATGCATCATTTGTCAAAGATCTTCCGTTCCTCGAATATTTCTTTCAAAAAGTTCAGTTCTGAAGCTTTTTGCCTAGAGCATGAATCAGACTATCTTCTTCCGGTTGTTCTCCTCTTCCGCCAGACTCAACTTTACGAGGGGAGGTTCAATCTTTTGTGTTTTGTATGGGATTATTAAAATGGTGAAAGCCACGTTCTGGGCTGAATGGGGACTACCTACATTCTAGAACTGAATATTTAAAGAATATGTACCAGTATTAGAAAAAATCGAACTGGTTCGTGGCAAGCCGCGAATGCATTTCGACGCATCACGTAAAATACGGACGAAAGCATCTAAATTCGCAACAATTCATCTACGCCAGGATATACGAGTGTTGTTTGATAATTACAATCGTTGCAGTTTCAAAACGCGTAACCCGGGCTGGACAAAATCATTTCATTTTGAAAATCAATGATTTTATAATCATGATTTTTGTCATCTAAAGGAATTTGATTTTCAGATGTTGATTTTGAAGAAATGACCTGATTTCGTATATTTTTTCTTTTTAGAATATGTGATTGTAATTTTGACTTGAAAAATCACGATTTTCAGCTAAATTCGCAATTTAAGTCACGATTCGATTACAAAATCACGATTTGAAATAAAAAACATCGTTTATTTTCGTGATTCGATTCGCGATTCGTGACTTGATTTTGATTTTGTGAGCTTGAAGGCAAATTTTAGGTGATTTTAGCCAATGATTTCGCCCAGCCTTGCGTGTAACTTTGCAAGTAGGTACGTACCAGAGGAATATTTTATTAAGATTTTTTCTAAGCAGTATGAATATGATAGCCAACCCAAAACCCAACTCACTTAAGCTACTTGCTAGCAGCAGTTTGGAGTTTGGCTAATTGATTAAAACAAACTGATGAAATGCAAAACAGAAAGGAAACCAATTTATATTTTCTTGATAGTTGTATGTATATCATTCTTCATTTATTTCACATTCATTCTTGCAAAAATACACAAAGTAAATGATTTTAAATAAAATATTGACCAAACGCACATTAAGAGAACAGTCTCGTTTCAGCAAAGTTGATTAAATGAGTGAATTTGATTACAATGATTTCCGCTGATGTCAAACTTTAGAATTTGAGATGTTTATATAGTATGTTGTGTTATGATTAGTCTAACCGAAAAGAGACACTGCACCGCTTGACACATTGATTCATATTACCCGAAATGAAACATGGTCCTAAGGTGATGATAATACAGTCGTATATATTTTGATCTGAATGGTTCCAAGGAAATCTTCCTTTTTTGACAGTGTACACAGTAGACTTAAATACGAGGTTGCTCTAGATGTACTTGGGCAGGGAGTCGTAGCGGACATCCGCAGTGAACTTGACTAGAACGGGGCAGTAGAGGGCTAGGGATGCACAAACAAGGACAAGGGCATAGGCCCAGCCCACTTCACAATCTCCAATATCATATGCACCCACAGACGGGCCGCAGTGATGTCGTGCGAAGTCCGAGTTGAAACCCAATGGAAATAGGAGTAGCGACGTGAAGAGGAGCACCACTGCAAACAAGAAAAAACAAACTCTTAAATTCACTTTCTCTATAAAATACAACTTTCTCTTTTCCTGCATGACATTCATATTTGTAGGTTCAGTCTGTACTAACACTACTTGACTTCAACGTGAGATTTAACGTTGAAGTAGCACGGATATGTTTATTTTGGATTTGGCAAGCACTTATGATATGAAAGACGCTATACCCGTCATATTCAGTGTGGATAAGTGCCCCCCTTCTTTAAAATATACAAGGTAGCACCGGAAACCCGGGAGAGTTGGCAACATGTTGTATTGAGAATATATCCAACTAGCTGGTTCGTCGGCTGCGCCTCATGCTACATTCACGATTTTAGTAACAAACAAATAATGCACAAATAAAGCCTTAAGCTGAAATGGAGGAATAGTCTAGGCAACTGGAACTAGTATAAGCAAAAAAAGACACAAGGCCATGACCAGCTCTTGCAAATTATTATTGCTGCTAAAATAACTCCTCCTTGTCAAAAGCTAATTTATTTATTTCTAAAATCGAAAATATTCTCAGACTTCCTTGATAGCTTCATATTTTCAACAAAGCATAATTTCAAGGCTATCAGTTCTCTGTACGTGCTGCCGATTTGTTCAATACTGTACTTGTTTTGTTGTACCCACCCTGCACATGGGAATTGACTTTTAAAAGTTTAACTTGCCGATTGACTGTAATGCACAGCCCTGTGCCACGGGGCTTTGCATTTCCAGTCATTCGGCAACCTGTGCGCTGTCATTTGTGATTCATTTGGACATAGAATTTTTGTTAAGTTAGGTCAAGTTAACCCGAAAAAATGTCAATCTTTAAATTTACATTTAATAAAAAAATTAAATTTTCATCGAGTTCGTTGGACCACAAAGAGTATTGAATTGATGAAGAATTCACTTGCCATAATTTTGGAAGAATACAACTTGAACTGATAAGAATCTAAACAGCTTTGCCTGGTCTAATGTGGTACTCAGAATGCATGATTTTGTCGAGGATTTCAGCTGCAAACTGCTTACGAATGAGTGCATAAAATATTGTCCGGTGACGCTAATAACGGTATCATTGGCCACGTTTTGCATACGTTTATGCAGTGTTCGCAGCTTGAATACCTAAAACCTTGCAATTTTAATAGCAAAGATTATGCTGCAATTTTTGGAACACTATAGAACCATTTGACTGAAACGCCATTCCAAACATTGAAAAGAAGTAAAAGTATATTTCTCTTTCTGCTCAATATAGAAACGAGGACGAGGTAAAAAAACCGCCTTGAAATATTGAATTAGCTTAAGTGATTCGGTTAAACCATAGTAGATCCGAACATCCATCAGGAATACTTGAACTAATCCGTCACACGAGTCAGAAAGAGAAAGATTTATCGTTACCCTAGGAAACTACATCTGTCACGAGAGGGAAATCCACATTTCAAAGGAAAATTTTGAGTTAGACTTCTCCCCTCCAGGTTCCCATGCCGTCAGCACTGAACAAACTTATGTCTTGTCATGTCACTCAAATCCCGGCCAAAGCTACATTTGGTGAGTGTGAGAAGGAGGAAGCGAGGACTGACCTGCAACCGTCTGTGCATGACCGATCGTTGTGGCCACTTGATGTCTCAGCTGGGATGACGGAAGCGAGACGGCGAGTAGAGACAGAATCCCACTCACGCACAGCATCACACAACCGCTGCCCCCAACCATTGTCACCATCTGCAAGTCCAAGTAACGTAAAATTAATTCACAGAGAATTACACTTTCCCCGGGCTTTCTCCCGTTCTTAAAATATTTCAGGCCTGGCGGTCTAATGTTTAGCACCTCATGCGTAGCTGGCCGACCGTATATTTTTTCAAAATCCTACAGGCAAAACGACCCATGTTCTCTGCTTTAATTAAATTCTCTCATTCGCACGTCCGAGTGTGACACATGAGTGACGGAATTATTACTCAAAAATTGTTCGCGATGCTCATTGGGACTTTGGACTTAGTTTCACGCCTTCAATAAAGATATGTGTAGTAAATATAGAAAGTGCCGCTCGTGAAATGGCTGTGCTACGATTTACTTGTTTAATACAACTTTGCATATAGTTTTTTTTTTAAAAAACATCCTTCGTCGAGTATGCTGCCACTTTTATAGGGCATTCCGGTTGCATATTTTGAAATCGTACACTACAATTTCCTTATAAGGCAACTTGTCATATTTTTAGTCAGGTTACGTACTGCCGGTACTGCAAAATAATCTGACAAGTGTTCAAGCATAAAACAGCATTAGACTGTAGAACTTCAATGCACCATTTCAATATATGCATCTGGGTCGCATATTTTGAAAACGTTAATGAATTGTATTTTGTAATGCATTTTTTGTGAGAAACAAATTTTCACATTTAAGTTTGGTTAGGCTTTGCACACATCACTCTTGAATTCAACACGACACGGCCAAATTCACCTTCTGGGTTCTGGAACAAATTGAAAATGCTCCTTGAGCTTTCACCAAACTTTCTCCAAGTGGAAACAAATTGTTGTGAGAACCTTTGTCTATCGAAGCTTAAACGGTGTGAATCAAGAAATACACAAAACGAGTAAAGGACTACGAAACCAAGCCAGACTCTTTCCTTCCTCTTCTCTCATTCACACGAAAATAAACAAACGAAAGACTAGTTTTACGATGTGTATGTCAAAAGCTTAATTCAAATTTGGAACTATACTTCCAACTTTTCTTTTCCACTTTTCACTCTGTATTTTCATTTCTGATTTTGAACTTTCCCATATTTCCGAGTCCAGAGCTGAAAATTGGAAAAGTTGTATTTCGTGTTTCCCTTTGTATTAAGAAATGGGCATGAGGAGTATTCATGGAAGTGGAAAATATTGTGTATTGTGTGAGAGTCTGGAGTAGATTTGAGTTTGATGGGATTAGGCTGACATGTTTCTGGGGTGACATTCAGTGACAGTGCCTTTATTCACGCAGCCTGCTAACATGGAGACTCCGCTCCCTTCATGAATATGCAGATTCCGTTCTCCGTGTCGTGTACACCAGAATGACAACATTTTGAAGGGAGACGGGTCTGCATTACCTGTGGATTGTGCCTGCTCTGCTCCTTTGTTGTCTGCCAGTGAGTGATATGAGGCGTAATGATCTAATCGAGCAGTAAACAAGGTGAACTAGCCTTGAGAATATAAATTGCTTTCCCACCGGTTTCCGACGGACCTCATTATGCTCAGGCCACAATAACGAACGAAGAAATATTTATTCGCGTCACGTCGCGTGCCTGCAGAAAATTAATCGATAATTTCTCATTGCAAAATTACTATGCCAAAAATTTCAGCTCATTTATTACGCCTTCATCTCCGAGTTACATTGTAATATCGAAGTCAGACAAAAAGTGCATGTTCCTCGCAGGTAAATGAAATTGAGCATTAGCCAGCCTGTTGATTCACCGACTTTCTCCACACATTTGTAAGGAAAGGCTCGTACGCATTAATAGCTCGTCGAAATATGTAAAAAAAAATTGGCAACAGAAATTTTGAAATATGCACTAAGATATGCAACATAAAAAGTTTTATGCAAAAATATCTATTTAAATTTCAAAAAGTTAAATGCCTTGCGTGTTGCAAAATCCAGTCAACAATATGAAAAAATTAGAGAATTGTTGTGAAACATCAAGTTAACAGCAAGCCGCGATGGTTTTGGAATTTTCAAAACAATATACTGACTAAAGTAAAAAAAAACCTGCAGAAATATTCTGAATAAAAATCAAGAAAATAGGAAATTACATGCAAAAAAAGTCTCAAAATATGCATTACAAGTGCAAGAATATGCTGAAAATACCAAAATATGCAAATGTAAGATATTGAAAAATATGCAGTATAAAATTTGGCTATTAGCGCCAGGAGAATTTGAACTTAACTTTGAAAGTCTGCAGCTAGCTCCCGAAAAAATATGTTTTTGCATAAGAGGCTTTTCCTTACTCATGTGCCTTTCAATTTTAGGTTCGCTTGCCACTTACGACACGTCTCAAGCCTCGGGATTTTTCCTACCCGCACTAGTTGAAAACAAGTATTAGAATGGCTCCTACATTCACCCCGAGTAAAGTGTTCTAATGAATTTAAAACAGTTGCAACTTGAGAGGAGAACATGAGTGGCGGAAGAGCCAGAAGCCTATGAAACACGAGTTGCTATTGTGATATAGAGTTACAGAAACTAATGAGAATCTCTGAGTGCGTAGGCAGTCGCGAATTTAGATCCCATGGAGAATTAAATCTATACTGCCTCGTAGCCATGCCTTCTTCCAACTTCCAACCCAGGCGACAAAGTTAATTAAATTGGGATATGTAATGGGTGAAACTTGTCAGTCTATCCAGCAGTAAACACTATAAAATAAAGCGTATCCTTTTCTCACATGAGTGCATATCTTCTCATAAAATGGTCCATTCATATACTCGTAATACTGGGCTTGGCTCAAGTAACTCAATTCAATGAGGCGTCATAACTACGAGAGCTCGTACGCATAATTGCGAATGGAATGACCTCAATTTCGACTCAGTTTCGATGTATTAATTAGCCTACGTCACCTGGTACTTTTAGTTTACTATATGCAGAAGCTCGTGTTTGCTCAAAAATTGGCCTAATACATAAATCGTATACTGTAATTTTAAACTATTTCAAATTTTGCCTACGATTTGTTTTTTGTTCCCGTTAACTTTAAACTACCTTCACTTACAGTGGATTGAGCGTCTAAAAATGGATGAAAAGCGACGTAGGATGTCACTATTCTGGCATTGGATCATCGAATGACTGAAATACTATGACAACAATTTGTGCTTGTAATTATATCTGACTACTGATTAAAAATTTATAGAATTTAAATACATTTTATGCGATTTCAATAAATTGGTTTTGCAACAACCGATGTGTCAAATGATATGAGCGTCAAAAAAGCTAAAACAATAAAAGACATGACAAGAAGAGCCAAAGAATGCCCCAATAAAGGAAAGTCCGAATGATAGGGTTAGGCTAGATTAAGTTAGGTCAGGTTTGGTTAGGTTCGGCCTGAACGAAACAAGTAATTGCCGTATAGCTTAGATTTGGCAACAGAAGGCGTTACATTGTTTTGGCTTTTATTGCCTTGGCCCTTATTATTTTGGCTCCTTTGGCATGGACCTGTCAAATGAATAGTACATGTGAATGCATTTATTTAAACTGAATTACTGTAAAGGGTGAAGGTAAACCAAGACGCATGACCGGTAACCTCCTTGCGCAAATTCCCGTAGTAGCCACCCATGGCAACCCCAATCGGCTAGGTTCCGTTAGGGTCCTCCAAGGCTCTAGAGAAATGATGGAGGTTACTATGTAAGGATACCGTGTGAGTTTGCGTGGGAGGTTACCGGTTGCGCGCCTTGGTTTACTTTTGCCGAAATTTTTCATATGGAAGCTTCTTTAGTATTAGATTAGATCCGTAAATGAGCCCCAAAATATCACATCGAAATATTCAAAACAGCATCTTTTTGAATTCGCAAGCGAAGTCAAGTTCAATAAATTATGTTTCAAAGGATAATAGATATTTAGAATTTCAAAAAAACGTTAAACCACATGGTCATGGTGTTTTTTCATTCACCGAACTTGAGTGACGGCTTTTGAGGGAATACGTTCTAATTTAGAATATGGAGCTGGCTCACCCAGGAGTTGTGTCATAAATCACAGCATACTAGTGAAATACGTGTGAAAGCTAGGTATGCGTGTTGACTTACCGGCCAGAGGGCTGAGACGGCGTGGGTCCGATGCTCGTGCTCATAGAGGTGACATTGAAAGATTCCATTACTGAGATGACTCGTACAAACACCCAGCGTTCCAAACCGTGTCGTCGTTATAATTTTACTCACCTTAATTATTTTCCTAAACATTTCTTCACTCTCTCCTACTTCGTAGAGACCATTCCCAGCCTCAGTCTCATCTGACGCTTCATGGAAGTCCAGAGAATCCTCCAAATATCTCCCCGAACCCTGATGACTCTTGTTTCCCTCCAACCGTCCAATATTACTATAGTAACTATTGTACTGGGCGTACTTCCGTCGAAAGTCATGTTCCGTCAAATTCGGATGCGTCTCGTAGTACTTGGTGATAACCAAGTTTCTCTTGATCACCCAGTCCGCTTGAAGGAAGCTGTAAGTGGCGAGTATGGCGAGTAAGATGGAGAGGAGAACCCAGAAACCCGAAATTGACCAAGACGTGACCATATGCCGTCGGAGCATCCCCACACCATTATGAGAATGCTTGGTCTCCATTTCACTTAGAACAATGTTGAAGGGCGGAAGGATGCTAAACACCAAAGTTCGTCTTCCCACCCATGTGGTTCTTGTTATGACACTTTCCCCTTCTTCACGGGTTACTCACACTTGTCTCAGGCTCATAACTCATTTTTTATACTCTCAGAGGAGAACTAATAATTTTTTAACGAGTCTAATTAGGATTGTTTTTTATTTGTCTTGTCAAGGGTTAGGTGAGGAAATGGGAGCGGGGTATTCCCAGTTCCATGTGTGTGTGCCAGAAGGGGAGCGGGATTCCAGAAGAGACGCTCTTCTCCTCCAAGGTCTCAGAACCGGAATGAGAGGATCTCCGAGTTCTCAACTTGCCTTATTCCAGGTTCCGACTTGAGAAAAAGACGGATTCCAGTGCAGATCCCCACACACGGGCATTGGAGCTCTCCATGAGAAACAGACATCCGTTCTACACGAGACTTTCTCAGTACGGAACGGAGAAGCAGGAATATTGCATGCGCGAATTGATGTGAGACTATTCTTTCTCAGTCCTGTTCCTAATGCTGCTGCAGCTCCTCTCGCTCTCGCCTGTCTTGTCGCGGAATGAGTGGAGCGAAAGGGAACGGATAGGGTCTCCAGGGAATTCTACAGGTCCAGAATTCTGCTGGGTGATCAGGAATGCTACTTTGATGAACAAATACGACGATTTCTGTCGTTAAGAAAACATTAAGCGTAATATATGACCATTTTTGCTCAAGGAAGAAATTGATGGTAATCACAAGTGGAATAAAATGAATTTGAGATGACAGAGTTTGAGCATTGAAGATACAATATATGGCTCACAGAGTCAAACTAACCCAAATAAATTTGAATGAATGTAACAACGATGGTCTTTGCAAAATTATTGATCTTTTATTTTTGTCTGACTTCATATTTGGTCGAAGAAAGTGTGCATTACATGTGTAAAACATTAAAAAAAAATATAATATTGAATGCGTCATATGCTTTTATGATGGCGGCCAGTTGGGCAAAAGCCAGTTAAGCGAAACTACGATTTTATGCCTTTCCTTGTATTTTCTTGCCCAAACTTTTCACCTAACCTAACCTAAGCTTATTTATTACTTTACGATACTTTACCTACGTAGCCCTAAAATAGTCCTAAAACAACCTAAATTAAATTGAACTAATCTAACGTGACAATATTTTGGCTTTACCCAGTTGACTTCTGCCAACAGGCCAAAACAATTGGATTCAATATATCATCAAATTTAAAATGCTGGTTGATCGATAAGTTTTTTAAATTGTTCCAAATAATTTAGCTGCTCTGACTTGAAGCAAATGTCCCCTTTTATGCGATCGCACTTAGAAATGACCAGTAATGTTAAATAAATAAAATAAATAAGGGGTGGTTTATAGTCCGATATAACCGTAGGTCCTGTGAGGCTTAGGATGGGAAGGAGAGGTTCGTTATCGTTATGTATGCGGAGAACATCTATCTGTTCTGTTTAGAGGAATGCTTTATCCATACTATCTCAGCCTACGAACAACCACGCGTCACGGTCTTTCTCCGTGGACTACGCCAGATACTGTGTAGCACTGCACGGATGCAGCGCAGCATATCTGGTCGTTGTGGAGTCCTTCGGCTTGTGTGAGAAGATCTGGAGTCATCCCAATACATACTAAGATAAGTCGGTCTTATCGCTCATTTGAGTGAACCTTGAGGGAAACCCAGATACAACTTTAAATTTTCAATTATGCAGGCACCGATTCAATTAGGATAATAACTAATAACGAATATACGTCCCAACTCACCAATGACCGTACACATTACAAGTTAAGCTGCTTTGGGAAAAAACCCTAGGGCGATAAGAATATTCTCTGGGATCGATACTATGTTTGAATTCGAGGACTGAGCAATTGGGAGAAAATATTAAATTGACAATTGGCCAATAATTTTGTAAATTGGCATTCTATTTTAAGCTACTTTAAATATGCTATTATAAAGCTACATAGTTGAAGCGTGTGGATATACGTAGCACAGTACGAAACGCTTCATGCATGGATTGAATGTTTATGTTCAACCCTAGTATATGAATGCATTAACGGAGTGGGACAATCGAAGAAAAGCATGCCGTCATGTAAGTTGAAGGAGAAGCCCACATATCGGGAGAATTTCTGATGAGTTAACCGGCAAAGAAGCGTTGAGCCGGGTGATAATTTGGAAGAGGAGAAGGAAGGGGATAAGGAGTTCTAGTAATATCCTTGGAGGTTTGAAACTGACTAACGCAATGCTCCCACCCCGTCTCTGTTTTCTATGACGAAAGTCAACCCTATTGTAATTTCCATCTGCCTCCAGGTCCACTGGGACTAGCTGAAGTCGATTCTGGAAAATACATTGGGTTTGGACTTAGTCATCTCCCTCCTAATCAAAGTAATGGTTTAACTTTGTCCAATACAATGATTCGAGTCTTCTCACCCTTGTAATGTAATCAACACTTCCCTCAAACAAGTGAATTCATTCTCTCAGTCTCATACCTACACTACGCTCCCCAAACTTAAGCGACATTCTGGAAGACCCAGATTCCTAATTTTAGCTGACAAATAGGTGATAGTGTTCATTTTGGACATTTTAGTCATGCTTTTACCTGGAGATTTGTACCCACGTAATTTTCCAATGGAAGAATTGGAACTCGAGTTTCGGATTCACAATCAGTTAGCATAAGCATTCAAAGCTTAAAATGTACAATTGTTAGTCGGCTTAGTTTCTAGAATACTCGGATACTTCACATCTTTGTTCACCCACACCTAAATTTTCAATTCGGAAAAACTGTCATAGGAAATCCACGTGTTAGCGTTCAGAACAAGCACCAGAGCTTCTTTGAATTCTAGTTTTAGTTTAAGCGGATTCTATAAATTTACTCCAATTTTCTGTTGAGCTAAATCAAGCAACGTGATATGTTGTCTCCAGCGTTGCCTCCCAGCGTTGGAGCCCATTGTCGCCTACACTGTAATTTTCACCTTCAACAAATTGTACCATTGTCATTGTTGCCTCTCATGTAGTGGGACTTATTTCAAGTTATGCTAGGTTAGGTTAGGTCTTAGGCTAAATTAAATCGAAACAATTAAGATTTGAAGCGTTTTCGAAAAGCCTAACCTAACCAACGCAAAAATGGAAAGAATATACGCTTAGGCAAAGCTTGACGCAACATAGCAGTGTTCTTATTTTACTTTAACCTAGCTTTCGGTGAAGATATTGATATTTCATGTTATTTGCCTTTGTTTATTAAAAAAGTGAAGCTTGTAGCTTCAAAACAGAGAAATGGGTACACATTTTTTGAACGGTCCCCTTGCCTTTCAAAAATTATGATTAATATTGAAAACGCCAATCCGACGGACGTACCAACCACAGATTTGTTGGAATTCTTCATTAAGCAACTTCGGTGACCTCTGACCTATAGATTTTGAGCTGAACTCCGCTACCTAATTCCGTATGTCACTAGGTTCTTTGAAATT
>JAQFXZ010000308.1:0-22180 GCA_034694025.1 Ceratophysella scotica | reverse complement strand
CACGTCGCCAAGCCCAGCCAAATCATGCCACGCCATAACTGTACATGCAGATAGGTAACGCTGTACTCTAACTTAGGCACTGTTGAGTTGATTGTTCATATTCTACGTGAAGGGTCAGCGGTAGAACCTTACAATACAACGTCAAACACGTGGTGCTTGGTGCTTTTTAGATTCTTTTTGGCTAATGCCAATTTGCAATTAGCGATTAAGCTCTTCGCTCAAATAGAACGAATTCAGATATGCGAGGTATTTGTCACTTACACCCAATTAATAAACCGATCCTTCAAATGACGAAGACGACGTGTTAACCGTAAATGGCACGTGGTGACCTATCAAGAAGATGGTTGGTAGATGGTAAATTCGGATGATAAAATTTGGATATCAGATGTGGGATGTCCGAGTCAGATGTGATGGCAGAACTCAGCTGACACTTCCTGCCATTCGCCAGGAAGAAATGTATGAAATAGGGCGTCTAATTGAGACGGAAGTTAAATACTGATTTTATGATTTTATAGTTGAGTACAGGTTGTCAAACTCACCGCGTAATAACCCGAAAGGGTCAACGAATCTGAAAAAATATATTATGTCAGCTGATTACAAACTCAAGTTCCAATGTGCAGCAGGATGCAGCAGCAGAACGTGTGGGTAGTTCAACTTCACCAGAGCACGAATAATGCCCATTGCCCATTGCCTAATATCGTAATGCTCTGCATATTATTGCCTACACACTCAAACTGCTAACTCCCCATCATTCAGCCCACTTCCCGACTTCCCACTTCCCACTTGCCTTTTCCCTGTGCTATTTTGAAGATTGGCAAATAACCATTTTTGACGATTGTTAATCCTCTGGTACAAAATAAATAAATAAATAAAAACAAAGATTGGAGACAATAATATAGTGAAAAGGATGAATTCCATTTATTTCAAAAATTAGCAATACCCCAGTTTAATGGTTCACCAAATTAGCAAAACATCCAATTTCACAAAGTTGGCGAAACCCGATTGATTGGTCACAGATCACAGATCTCAATAGAACTTTTTGTTGATCACAAAATTAGCAAGAAATTCTTAACCCGTTACGCGCTAAAGTATTTATGATTTTATTAGCTGGTTTTGTCATTCATGATATTTTGCTATGCTTTTGAGAAAATTAATTTTTTCTTTTTAAATAGGAATAACGTACAAATTTTATGTTTTGAATCACCACAGCGCAAGGTAAAGTGTATTTCACTTAGTGGAAAAAGGTGGCGTTTAGAAACATGACTGCAATTAGCTCAGCAGTAAGAAATACTCGCTTAAAAGTCAATAACCAAATTGGCAAACACGGCAGCAACTTTTGTTCAAGTTATCTTTTTTAGCCATTTGGACCGAAGATTTTGCCAAGGCGGTGTTTGCCAACCGAACCGAATGCCTTTTTTTCATGAGCAGCAGCAGAAGCAAGTGGAAATCCGTGGCCGTCACAAGTCACAATCACAGTTGTAGTACTCATCTCGTAACTTTTCACTTGCCTCGTATTCTCCTATTGAAACTCGTGATATTCCAAAGTAAATATATGGTAAGTTGCAGAAAGTATTATATTCGCCTGAACAGGGCAGGGTATTATTCCTGTTCGATGCTCGTGTTGGCTTATCCATACGAAAGACGAAAGTCGATTACTTGTTCGTGTTCTAATTACTTACATCAATTAACCTTCAGCTTCTTACAAAAAAGGCTGCTACAATTTCATAACCGAGTTCTCTGAATAATTAAGCAATTTTAGAAAGACTTTTCAGACAGGTTTATTCGTTAGCCAAACAGCGTTATTTTATTTTGTATTAGTACAAGGCTAAAAACCATTCAGAATTATTCACAAAAATATTTAGTGCGTCGTGTACATTTTTTCCATGTCAGTGTGCACGCTTTGACGTATGCATTTGTATGACAATTGTTTTACGCCGAATAACGAAAATATTTGCATTAGGCGATTACGTACCTACTACTAAACAACAAATGATGCGGATGATTATTGCGACCTTTGATTTGACTAGCCAGGCGCGCTCACTGGAAGTAATGTTGCTGAGGCTATGTGGTTTAAAAAAAATGCTATGTATCATTGAGGCACATGATAGTATTATTCAATTCATGTTTTCGTCAACATTAACGATTGCAAAGTACATAGTAATAATTACACAATGTTGTTCTAGTGGTACATACAAACATTTCGGGATGACCTGCAGAACTTCCGAGCTTGACCATAATGATAATTAATTACACACTATTCATGATATTAATTAAGCTAATTATTATCGTTCAGTTTGTAGTGCATTGTTCATACAAATAGAATCGTACAACATTATTGTATGCGAATTTCGAATACACGAAAAACAGTCCTTGAATAGTTAACACATCGAAACGATAAAGACAAAAACAAACACAAATATAGACTGACACAGCGTAAAGCGTAATTAGAACAACTTGAACTTGTAAATTTCATCACGAACACGCTCCACGCCGTAAAATAGATGAAAACAAAAAGTCTTGAGTTTGTCATGTTTCTCATTATTTAAAAAAAAAAACCGTGCAGAGTAAAAAACAAACTATACATACAATATTATAACTGACTGTATAAGCACTCTGAGCATTTTAGACAGGTATTCATGTCAATACTATCCGCATTGCAGAAGTTCTAAATTAGTAAATAGCAGAATTGAGGAGATGTGGATTCTGAAATGGATATTAAGCGTTAGTTTTTGCAATCGTGCTCCAGTAAGGAAAATATAACTTAACTGAAGGATACATATATTACCCTCCCATTTATATAACTTAGTTTTACGTAATTACAGAATTTAATAAAAATTAAACTGAGTGAATCACTACTCAGTCCATTTCTGCTTCAATTCTTCCGTTTTCGAGATCTCTAACATTTTCTAACATGCTAGACGTAGTACATTCCATAGATACATGTTATAGGCAAGGAGTTGAAATATATTTACACAAACTAGAAGTAGGAGTACAATTAGTCTTAGTTATGTAGGCACTAGACATTATTTAAGTTACGTGTACACAGTAGAAACTAAGGAACTGTTGCCTGTTGCGCTTTCGTATTCTTTCGAATACTTCTTTTGCATTCAGAATATTACATCGGGAGCGTAATTTCTACTTTAGTATTCATGGCGGAGTTCCTAAATAGAGAAATACCAAGACGGCCATGTGCTATTTGCGGATACGGAGGCTACTCCACGCAGCACAGAAGTAGAATAATAAAGAAATACTTCAGAGAGGCCGCGTGTTGGATGTATGAACTGAGCTCCATATTAACAAACGGCATGTGACGTTGTTGGGGGCTTCTTTACTTAGGAACTCGGCCATGAATAATGCTTAAACTTAATAATATCAACTTGAGCTTCATGATTCAAGGTATCAAAC
Organism: Ceratophysella scotica; assembly: GCA_034694025.1. Lineage (NCBI taxonomy): Eukaryota > Metazoa > Arthropoda > Collembola > Poduromorpha > Hypogastruridae > Ceratophysella > Ceratophysella scotica. The sequence continues at coordinate 18,775 of JAQFXZ010000308.1, read as the reverse complement.
CCTGGTCGAGAAGCTTATTTCAGTTCTTTTGAATAGTAGAATGTAGGACACGAAGTAAGTGATTATCAGAATTCCCTGCTCAGCATTCAACCGTATTGCATCATCAGCATTATTAGTTACATATTATTGCCTAGAATCGACGGAAGTCGTCAAATTCGTTACTTGTTAGATACTTTGCACAAATTATTAAAGCTAAAGCATCGACCTTCACCCATCCCCCCTCCATCCAACAAGTATTAAAATCAGGGCTGGTCATCTAAAGGATTTTGATTTTCGGATTTTGATTTTGAAGAAATGACCTGATTTTGTATTTTGATTTTTAGAATATATGATTTCGACCTAAAAAATCACGAGTTTCAGCTGAATTGGCGATTTTAAATAACAATTCGATTTCAAAATCACGATTTAAAATAAAAAATATGATTTTGATTTGATGATTTGATTTTGACGGCGAAAAGTGATTGATTTTGGTTTTTGGGATTTTGAGGGCGAATTTTGGGTGATTTTGGTCAATAACTTTGAAAATCATTTTCTCATGATTTTGCCCAGCCCTGATTAAAATTCATTGTTCTGAAACCCATTTTAAAGTATCAATGGACACCAAATGTGGATGTGGATACATGGACTTTTGTGGGCGAAGAGCAAACGCGGCCTGAGGCAGGAGCACAAGCCATAGCCTACGCTGAGGAAGTTGATCCCTATGAAACTGCAACTTGTTGGAAATGTGTGAACATAAATCCTTGTAAGGTACGGACTGTGAAATACATAATTTTTAGAAAAGAGAATAGAAGATGAGTATTTTGAGTAAAAAATTAAGGTTTAACATACTTTGGCTTGGTGGGATACGCATGAACGGCTTAACGAATATCATCATGATTCATTTGGATAAGAAAAGCGACAGACGAGGTAGGAAGTAGAAAAGCTGGAATATTAGTAGGTCGGTAACTTGCTATTACACTGTACTCTTTAATTAATGCGTGATTTTTGGTACTACTGAATTTGGAGTGACGTGATCACGGAATTTTGAATAGAGACAAATGTAAAGGTACGGTTGCTTGCAAATACTTGAGTGCTGCTTAGAGACAGGCTTGAATTTTCTCAATCCAGTCTTGAGCCGAGTTGGCATCGCAAGCGCAGAAGTTGTAGGAACGTCTCGTGGTTCGAATCTATGGATAGAACACATTTATTGAAAGTGAAACACAAGCATATTATGTTCAATACAAAGTGCAATTAAGTACAACTCTTAATATTCTTACGTCGAAGAAAGACTTGTCATCAACTTTCTTCGGAGCTCCTTGAGTCGGGTAACCAAGTGTCACATTATTCACTTCGGACAAATCTACATGGGTCAAAAGCACAGGATATATATGAGCATATTATGAACATTTTTACGCCCGCAAAAGATACTTCAAACATGAGGTTCAAAATGAAATCGTACCAATGCATCCTTTGGAGTGAGAGTCTTCCATTGCATCATAATATCGTAGTTGGTGCTTAATTGAGTCCAGCACAAACCAGCGCTGCTTCCAGCCTTTGAGCAAAGCTCCTCGTTTATACAAGTAGCCTTCATGAGTACGATTCTCCGCAATATTTGACTGAAACTGGTCGTAGTAGCTATGATGAGAGGTTTGGAGAGTCATGGCCGCTGCAGGTGAGCCTATATCATTTGTATTAAAAACGTTTGTTCAGGTCTTTCAATGTACTTAATTGTGCTTATTAACAAGCATTTAAGGCGACCCTCAAAATAACGGCTACAACTCGTTCTCCATAGGAAAAAATTTCGTGCTCTTTGCATAGTGACTTTTCAAGAAACCCTCCTCAGGAGCTCTAATTTCAGTCCCTCAGGAAGGGTTTTCTTTGGAAACCCACTATGCAAAGAGCACGAGAATTTTTTTTTGTAAGGAGAACTATTTTGGGGCCGTTATTTCGAGTGCCGGAGTAGTGCAGTTAGTACATAGATCACCATTGCGCGTACTTGTGGGAGTAGGGGAATTGGGTTCAGCAACCGAAGTAGTCTTTGCACCGCTGGAACCGTTGGATCCTTCCGTCGTAGACTTTCCGTGCTTTCCAGGACATTTAATAACGCCCTCCGTACATTTCTCATGACATTTCGTTCCACAATCAGCACATTTGAAGGCCGTCTGTAGTTATTGGTACTCAAAATTAGTCAGGGACCAACAATACAATATAGCAGCTGAATTGTATTGGCTCCTTATTACCTTTCCCAAAAGAATGGATCCACAACTGTCACAATTGGCCAGTGTAGTAAATGTATGCTTTTCAAATCGATGGGAATGGATCATGGATGAAAGGTCAGCGGAACGGACCATCTTTCCTCGCACCAAGATATCCACAGTATATCGTTTATGAAAGGCTCGACCCAGACTTCGAACCATTTGAGTAGTCAGCGAGGTTTGTCGAGTCCAACAGGACTCCTCTGGTGGACCCTGAGACTCCAGTTTATCCCATACTTGCTTCCATTTCTGTGGCAAACGCTGCATTGAAGCTTCCAGTCTATAAATCTCGGCCAATGTGTACTTAAAAGCATCTGGAATGTGATTCTCGATAATGTCGAACCTTGAAAAAAAAAAATAAGCAAGTATTAGTATGGTTATTCAAGAGACTTTATTTAATCAATAAGTACTTCAAAATTCCAATACAATCACTCACTCTGTGGAAACAACTCTTCGATTGTCCTTGGAAGAAGCTGGGTCACTAGTCAGCTCCTCGTCATGAAGATCTAAGTTAGCGTCCAAATTAACCACCTCAATGTCATATGGAGATCCCGTGGTCAAATTCTCAGTCAAGTAGTATTCCCAAGGGTCAAGGTTAGCAAGATTACACATCGGACGCAAAACCTGCAACATCGATTTGCCCATGATCAGATCTTTCTAGATAGTAGGTCGATAATTTGCACCAATCTACAGCAAGTGAAACCGAGGCTTCGGTAAATCAGAGCGATATTTTTTGTGAATTTGAACGATTGGTCTAAACGAATTTGAATTTGAAGGAAATTCACAATTTCGTTGAATTCCACAGAGAAACACTTTCAACTACCAAACTTTCGATCACAGTGTCTAGAGAGTGAGCCTGGGTGTACTTACTTGGATATCACATTCCTTGTCGTACAAGAAGTTGAAGAAGATTGGAGCTTTGGCATGAACTTTGTCAATGTAGTCAAATATTGACTGACCCATGTTACTCTGATGACTGTTGGATCCAAGTTGCTTAGCTGTAGAAATATATTGAGCAAAATTATTCAGCGCACATTTTGCGGAAAGCGCAGGGACAACCCTTTTGTACACGGGTGGAAAATCAATTGATTGAACAATTTCCTCCCAATAGTTTGCATAGTTTTGAACAGTAACTTAGCGTGTATTTCAATGGAAACATTTTATGAATCTGTACTTTTTGCGACAAATCTTCCTCTGATTCTACGTAAAATACCGCGTGGCAGATTTTTCATCCATGCTTTTGTAGATCACCCGCCTTTATCATTTTGATATTGGTCTTTGCCTTGCCAAATGCCAGAGAATAGAAGCCAGAATCGTACTACACAGATAGTTTAAACTAAGCAAGGACAACAGAACGGAGTTCAACGTTCTAAGTTCAATCTATATTTAATATACGAGATTAAAACCCATTGCACTTACCAGGATGAAAATTCTCATCATCGGATCCAGTATCCACGCCTTTATAATGTCTGGGCAATGAGCCTCTTTTATCATCTAAAACCATGAAACCATAAGCAACTCTTTCGTATTCGGTGTCAAGGAGGAAGGTTCGGAACCGGGCTGAGATTGAATGATATGCCAAGAATTTGATGTAATACTGATTAAATTCAAATGAGAGCGGGAACTGTTTGTGCATCTGGAATCATGAATTAAAAATTAACAAAGAGTTCCGAGGGTCAAGGTGGGAAGGTCTCATTTTTTCACACTTTACCTGATGCACAATGTCCAAGAACTGAATAAAAATGGGTGTAATGAGACGAGTGGATTTGTATCCTTCAGTGCCAGTCATATTATTCCTATCAGAGAATCTATGGCCAAAAGCAAGCCATTCCTTCTCAATCAGGGCGTGGAATCCTTCGATAGTTCGATAGTACGGGTCCAGACACAACTGAGCTAGTGCCGTAACCTAAATCAGACAACAGAAATTGGAAATCAAGTACTTTTACAAACACTGGGTAAAGCACTGCGGCTTGGTCACTTCTAAAAAACGTTAATTACCGCTTGAAAATGTGTACACCTGATTTCTGTAATTAGCCGTTCCTACTCAGAATTTTACGTTCTTTCTGATGGTGCAATTTTTAATTTAATGAGATACACCTAAACACATTAGAAGAACATAAAAGGGTTCAGACAAAGCAAATTCATCCCTACTCATGTGTTTAAGGGCCACGGATACATTTGGGTTGGCTATGCGAAGCTGGCAAGGGGAGCTCGCTCTCTTCTCTTTCTCCCAACTCTTTCTGGCGAGATATTGGGCCAACTTCTCACAACCGCGAAATAATCACTGATTGGGAAAAATGGATTTCCTCCTAGAATACTGATCGTAGAGTCTCAGGGTTTTTTGCAGCGGACTGAAAAAGAACCTATCTGCAACATTGTAGAATTGTTGAAGCAGTTTTTCGATTAATTGTCACTGAATAAAGTTATTACGTCTCCAAATTTTTACTTGAATTCAGTTAACTTTGGGTACTAATAACTATATTCAGTGATCATTAATCGAAAAACTGCTTCAACAATGTTGTAGATTGGTTCTTCCTCTCCGTTGCAAAAAACCCTGAGACTCTACGATCAGTATTCTAGGAGGAGATCCAATTTTCCCAACTCAATTTCTTACGCAGATTTAGCCTTAGCTCATAGAACCCGAGGCTTTTAAGGATATTTGATTAAATTGAAAATTATACCATTGGAAAGAGCGTAAAATTCTGAGTAAGAGCAGTTATCTTCAGAAATCGGATGCATATATTTGCAAGCATTAATCAACGTTGCTGAAAATTCATTTTTTATATTAGCTGGCGATTATGTAAAACCGTCAATTATCCATCCATTCTAGATCCAACGTATACGATACATACCTGAGTATTTATATCAGCCCCATCTCCCAGACAGAGCATAACAGAAGATCCTTGAATGTCAATTAAGTCGACCACCGCTCCAGTCAGTTGCATAATGCTGGAGAGATGAACCAGCCATTCGGAAGTCTCAAAGGCTCTCAGAAAACTCTCCTGTGGCTCCACCACCGTGCTACTTGGAACAGCAGCGCGCATGAGCAATTTGAATGATGACCTTGTCTCACGAAGGTCGGGAACCTGGATCACTGGAATATACTCAATCTTGGAATTGGACTCGGCCTTCAGTCCCTGAAAGCAAATATATCAAGTTTAATCCTTTATGCTCAAGGTTTCACACAAGCGTGTATTTGAATGTATACATTATTCGCTGTTTAATTCACCTTTATTTTTGATTTTTCCAAAAAGACGTAAAGAGCGGCTTTATGGATATTTTCAGTTATTATGGCCTCTCGCTCAATCAATTTTGGAGCTGTTTTATAAATCCCGGTTGTCGGGACAGGAACAGGAAGTACTTTCCGCGGCCTCGACCCAGTCCAGTTCTTGTAATTCTTGATTCCCTTCCCACCGCTCGTTCTAATTTTGTGCAATATGTAAATACATTAATTTAATTCAATACGAACTTAGTGAAATGTGCTAAAGCGTGCTTTAAGCATCGTGACACGCAGAAAGAAAAACTCTTATTTTTGTGTGAAAATATTAGTGATACTCGGAAGTGGGTCCTCTAGTACTTTTACTTCGCTCTCTACTCTACTTTCCTTTTTCCGTAAAACATGCTGTTTCATTAAATGTCCCATTACATGTCATGAACGTCTACATTTCTAACTTGTGGTTAGTGTTAGTTGAAGCGTATTTTTGACAACACCTCTGCATTTAAATTACCGTGAATAGCTGCGCCTTCTAAACTTGTTTACTGCACAAGCAGTCAATGTCAACACATGATATGATACTAGAGCTTGCTTAACTTTCAATTAGAAATGGGAAAACATTAATGCGTCAACAAAAATAGAGAAAAGCCAGGCTAATTTCACAGGCTACTTCTTCAGATTCATTTCTGTCAAGTTAGGTTTTAGGCTTTCCTAAAGGCCTCAAATACTTCACATAGCTCTTCATTATTTTAGTTTAAGCTCGCGCTTACTTGCTTAAATGAACATTTAAAGATTAACCTGGAAAATTAGCCTCTCTATTCTATTTTTGTTGACGCAAAAATTACAACCCATTACAAATTGGTAGCAAAGAGCTCCACGAAGCAAATTGATGCTGTGCGCTGTGCAATGCAGTAAACATTGCTCGAGGCAAAGTATTGAATTGCATAGAAAGTGTGCATGGGCAACGAGAGTGTGGAGCAGTTAGAGTAATGAAAAAGCATGTCCATTTTCCAGCGAAGAAACTTGGAGCTGCAGAACGAGGGAAGTAGAGTTGACTTGGCGGTTCACAACTCAGATTGAACCCACTTACCCGCCATACCTGAGAGTGTCCATTGCCTTTATGAATGGATTGGAAGCTCCTTTCCGTCCAACTTCCGGTGTAATTTGTGAAGGGAGAGCAGAATCCTTGTGCAAATGAGAATGGCCCACTACAGTACTGGTGGTCAACAGAGAGTCTAGGCTCAAGTTGCTGTCGGCTAGACCCCAAGCGGATCCCGACTTCTGGACTACCAACGGAGTTGCATTGATTATGGCTCGAAGAAAATTCTCTTGCTCAATGTGAGCTCCAGCGTCACTCATCCCACTTCCACCTACGTCAAGGTCAAGGTCATACATGATTCATGATCTCAACCCTCAGGATTACAGGCAGAGCCCGGAAATGCGTGTGAAAACATCTTTTTGTTCTTGAACATCTGTGGCATGAAACTTCGGATCTGTCCGAGTCAGGTCGTTTGGGTCCGAAAAGCAAAAGTTATAAACACAATCTTTTCGCATTTCTGAGGTTTTAGCACATTTAAACACATTTTTTATGAAAATTGTGCACTTTAGTAGATTTTTGTTGTTTCTTATCGCCTTTTTGAGGTTTTTAAGCCCATTTTGCTGTTTTTAGCACTTTTGTTTTGCTTTAAGCACATTTTTTGTGTTTCACAACGCATTTTTTGGCGATTTTTAAAACGCGCATTTTCTGTACACGGATTGCGCCTTTTAGCACACACATTGCCGTGCTCTGCCAGAGCACATTTAAAAACATTTTTTGAATCTTTTGCACTTTTGTGCATTTTGTTATTTGTTTGTGTCGTTTTGTTATTTTTAGCGCATGTTTTATTTTTTAGTTTTTTTTTTTGTTTTAAGCGCAATTTTGCCGATGCTTTAGCACATTTTGTGTACACTTTTCGCGGTTTTTAGCACACACATTTCCGAGCTCTGACTACAGGATATAAACGTTTCCTAATAAGTACCTTGAGTTTTTTGCGTTCCAAATACACGACTAGCGAGTCCTTTACTGGTCCAGGCTGAAGCACGAAGGAGAAGAGCCCTTGTCATAGGGTGTCTCCATGTAATGACTGGAAACTTCCCATAAGTGTAACAGTGGCTCAGTTTCTTGAGACTTTCGTCACTAATGGCACTGGGGACAACCACAAGGGCTGGGTAAGCCCGGCAGACGTTGTAGGCACAATTGACATATGAGAAACGGAAGGACTCCGCTCGAGAGAGGATTGCAGTTGCAGGTGAATTTGCAGCGTTTCGAGCTTGAGTGCCCAATCCAAGCCGTCTCCAATCTTTGCAATAGCTTCGTTCCAATGTTCTCTCGATGCTCTTGGCATCCGAAGTGGGAGATGATAGTGTATTGGCTAAAGGTGTCTGAGGAAAGTCGTCGTCGGATACTAATTCAAAGAAACAGTGTGATATGATTAACCAAAGACAGATGGGATGATTTTAAATCAAGTTTTAGTATGCAGAGCGCGTCGGATATCGGAGAAAAATTAATAGGAGCCAGTCAGAAATACAAACGCAAAAAGTGCGTCGGTTTGTTTTATACAGTTGCATATTTATAGTAGTGATTTAATGTAAGTAATTATTGACATGACCGACAGCTGTTTTGGGAACAAAAATTCATATCGAATTGGCAAAGTTCGTTACACTAAGTAGACTTTAGCTCAATTTTAATTGTACTAGCTCCTAGAAACCCTGAAAATTAGTTGTTCAATGCCTTATGAATAAAAAATACTGCGCAAACGCCGAACGATGTAAAAATTCCCGTATAATTTGTGAATATCAAGTCATTCAATCAGTGAGAGTGTGCATGTGCTGTGCAGTGCATGTCCATGAGGATAGACTCAAGCAGGTTTAGTTTAACCGATAGCTTTATGTATTTGAACTTGATCAACTTTGACTACGTTAATTGACAATGTGAAGCTAAAGCTGATATAAAATGCACATGCATAAGCAGTGCAACTTGCGACTGCGACCTGCGATGCAGCAATTTTCTGTGCCTATTTTTCTTCTACTCGAATTCAGATGCACAATACTTCTGCACAAGCCAAACTTCATTTGTTTCAACCGTTTCAACGGAGTTCGAACTCTGCTCGAGCGTAGTGCATGATTCTATCCTCTTGGGCATACTTTCTACATATGAGTGAGATGGTGTACTGTACATTAAAGCTGTTGTACTATGCAGTGCTTAACGCTGTTACTAGCTTCTAGAAAAAGGTCAAATTAGCTATTAGTGCGGGACTCACCTGTGGAGAGTGATCCCGTTGATCCCACTGGATAGACACACGAAGGAGGTTTAGGAAGTAAGAGGAAGAGCAAAAAATATCATCAAAGCATCAGCATTACAATTAGAGTTAGTCAGATAAGTAGTTGAGCACCCGCATGAACATCTTTGACAGCTGACCGGTCCTCATGAACTTTTGAACCGTTTGCGTTTAAAGTTTAACTGGACCGGATCTTAGCATAAAATGTTCATACGAAGAAGAACACTAGCGTCATTCATTCCATCTTGCCGCAATATTGTGATAGCAAAAAGAATTGATTTAATTCCCATTTGAAGAAGGACAAGGACGACATCGATGCATCATTAGAAAATGAGTAGGCAGAACGCATAACTCGTGGCAGTGTAATGCATGACGATACGAAGCAATTGTATGGCTACTTACACTCGTTTCAATCAAATTCTTAAGAGGAAAATCCCAAAAGGAAGTAGCAAATTGACAACGTGTTCAACGCAGTGCAAGTGCCGTGTACTCAATTTTGAGAGAAAAGAACTTACAGGAGATTTCGTCACCGTCCAAACCATCTCTGGAGGGAGGACTGTTCCGCATTGGACTACTGTTGCTACTGCTGCCGCCAGTCAAATACTTTGTACTTGCAGGAAGAGTTCCTCCGTTCCCTTGAGCCCAAGTTCGGAGCGTGTACTTGTGCTTTCCGCGCTTCGGCTTCACACCAACTTTTTGCAGAGTTCTCGCAAAGAGCCTATCCAAGTGTTTGAGTTACCAATTTGTGCTTATTAAAAGTGATCATTCTCTCCGCAAAAGTTTTCCATAATTAGCACCACTAAGCGCTACTTACTTTAAAGTCGCATTTTTGTCCTTATTGGAATGGAGAGGTACTGGTGCCACAATGGATTGACCCGCAAATGCAAAATATTGAAAAATATCTGGCGGGTAACGCTGTCTAGTCAGAAGTTTACGGAAGGTTTCGATCGTTTCACTTGTAACTTCCTCATCAAAGGCCAGCTTCATTAGCTGAAAGTAGACATAGTCAGGTCATAAAATAAGCCATACTAGAATTACAACCTTCTTTCTTGCTTGGTACAAATACAGTTACAGTGGCTCTCAATAAATAAAAGCGGTGTGTATTGCAAACGGTGTATCGTAATTCAGAACGATAAAGAACACATTGCTATTGCTCTAGAGCTTAGAGCTTTTGGTATATGTCCTATTTGCATAGATGGGCAAGATCGCGATCCCGAGAAAATGATCTTGAAGATCATTGATCTTAAGCGAAAACTTTAAGCTCAGAAGATCGTAGAGATCAAGGTCAGGCAAATGCATAAAAAATTTCCAGATAAACATACAAGATCAAGATCAAAAAAGATCAAGGTCAAGTGATCTAAAATCTTGATATTTAACACTTTTATGGCGGAAAGATTATAAATCAAGATCATTGGGCCGTCCAAGATCAAGATCTCAAAATCAAAATCATTTTATAGCCGAAAATCGTTATTTTAAGAGCAGTGATCTTGTCCGTATATGCCTATTTGGCCAGTTCAAATCGGTTCTATTTCAATAGAGCCAGGACAAAAAGAGCCGAAACAATATAGGTATACAAAACCTAACCTAACTTAAATGATAATTACTTGTTTCGTTTAGGCCTAACCTAACCTAACCTTATCCGCTTGGAAGTTTTTGTATCGGCGGTTTGCTTGGCTGTTATTGTTTTGGCTCTTGTGCTTTGGTTCAGAAATTTGTGTCCAAACATAAGCTAATACTAGATTGGTCTATGAAATACCTGACAAGTTGCAGATCTAATTTGAAGTCCTTCCTGAATTTTCTGATCCAGGTGAGCAATATACTGAACCGTAAAACGTTTTTCTTTCGTAAATGAGGTAATTGGGAACGACCGAATCACAACCGGTACACTCGCTAAGAACGACAATCAAATAGAAACAGCACAATTAGACAACATATTTACTTGAAATCTGTAAATCAAGGAAGAAGCCATCCCTCACATGATTGATCACAAGGAGTTCCTTTGAAGATGAGCCTGTAGTTGGTGAAGAAGAGAGCTCCTTCGGCGGGCAGCGGAGATTTGTTATGATTCGTAAGTCCATCTTCTCCCAAACCACCAACAGTTTCACCAAGCTCACGCCCGTCAGCCAGAAGATAGACACGCAAACTCTCGATGACTAGTTCTTCACCAGGAAGTAACAATGGACTTGGAACTTTGGGCTAAAAATAGAAGGAATCAGGAATCTTGTACAGGAACTGCAATACGTTTTGAACAAAGTATACAAGTGAAGCTAAGAAACAGGCTTACCTTGTGCACAGTGGGCAGTCTCTTGGACTCGCGGTTGACACCTTCCAACGTCTCAACATGCATGTCTACCACACCGGGAATCATGGAATGCAGCGAGCGAACATGTTCTTCTGTCACTCCACCTTCCGAACAAACCTAGCGAAATAGGATTCAGTAAATCTGCAACTTTAAACCGATTCTGCTGTTAAAACTATAACTATTGGCTCTTGCTTACCTTATCCACAAACCGTGTAACTAAACGGACGACCGACATTCCTGACTCGATCACTGGATCGTGATCCTCAAACCCGGATTCTCCTCCAACACTGTCACTTTCCGCCACACTAGAAAATCAAATGTAGCGTGAGTATCTACTATCTATGACAACAAGTGACACGTTGAATGCCTGAAAATTCGTAGCAGTTTTACCTCGTAATATTGCTAATATTGTCCGTGTTATGATGATGATGATGGTGGTGATGATGATGGTTGTTCATCTCTTTGTGCTTCTTGGTAGGAGTGTCCAGAGGTACGAGAAGATAAACCATCCGATTGGCATAATGTATTGCCTGACTGTAAAGTGTTGACTCTTCACTACTAATAAGTTCCTTCATCTTCTCAGAATCAATTGTACAAGCCAATCTCAACTGTTCAGCTGCAATATCAAGAGCGGTATATTCTACGGGTTTCGTGAACACAGGCGAAGGTATATCCTTAGGTTTCTGGAAAAAGACAAGAAAACATTTATTAGATTCCCTTATTTGAGACGACCGAGCAAGCAATGTTTGGAAACTCAGTCTTACATCGGTATTGGAGATCACAGAGTAGTTATTATTGTAGAGAGAACTGTCTACACGAGGTAAATAGAGAGCTTTAATATCTTTCTGGACGTCAGAGTAAAAGGCAGATTCCCAAAACTGTTGATTCCTCCAGACAGGATGGTCCTAGAGAAATAAATAAGAACATCAAGGACTCAAAATGCGTCCGAAATCGACAGCATTGACTCTTTACTGGAACGTACCTGAATGCAACTGTACGCAAACTGGATTACACCCGTGCATAATTTTCGACAAAATGATGTGGCAAGAGGAAGAAGCGCAAATGCAACTCCATGTTCGTCGGCCTCACTGGTTTCCTGAAAATAGGAATTAAATCGTTGTAGATGATCAAGCATTACAATTTGAACTGCAATTCTATAGAACGATTTGAGATATAATGTACCTGGAGAGCACAGTGCATCAACTTGACCACCAGGTCAAACTGTTGAGGCTCAAGCATGGCTTTGTTTCCCGTAACATGACGACCAAGCTCTTCACAAAGAACAAGTTTGGCTGAATTATTCTTGAGGGCTCGAGTGACTGCGTGAATACTCTTCTTAGCGTCAGATATTTTGTTCTCGAAGATACAGCTGACGCAATTTCGTAAGACCTGGAATTAAATAAGAGTAATACCAATTGTCAGAATGGATAAATATCCAATTAATCATTCCTTAGGAACATTTTTATACCTCTAGACGTCGTGCAGAGTTGTCAACTAGAAGCTTTCTTTGATCAAATTCTGTGACTTTGGGGCCAACCGGAACGATGCGAGGCTGATTGAGTTTTGAAGTACCGTTGAATCTAAAGTGATAGGATTAGTTCAATAGAGTAGGAGAGAACAATTTAGAGGATTGAATTTGTAATTCTGGTAGAATAAATTAAACCTACCTCGGAAGAGGTTGCTTAGACATGGCTTCACGAATCATTTCTTGAATTACAGCACCATTCAAGTTTGGAAAGACAGGTGCATGGATCCGTGTATGAGCTCCTTCAGGAGGTCTCACAATTTTAGTAACATGAGTTTGAGAATTCGGATTTTCGTTTAGTGCCAACTGCTGGGCGATTTCCTGTAACACAGATGCATTTTTTTCGTGAGCTCGAGAATTTTACACAAAATTGAAAAACACACGCGTGCGTGTCGGTAGGTCTCGGTTTTCTACCTTGATATGAATCATCGCAAGCTTAGGATCACGTGCTTCCGCCTGGAGTTGCTCCAAAAGCGTGCTATAGAGATCATCCCAAATATCGTTCGTCCTCCACGGAGATCCTCGATCCGCGATGAACTGATTGAAACATTGACTACCCAGAAGACCACAGACAAAGAGATTATCACTCAGTCCTCGTTCACCCAAGAATTTCGCCTGTAAATTCAGATATCGACTGAGTGATTCTCGAAAAACCAGTATAATTTTGACTCGAGTGTACATTCCGAATTCACGTCATACCCGATGAAAGGTTATCACTGGACTTGGGTTTATTCGGATAATGACCAGACAGGACCTGTAGCCTTGAAAAAGTTGAGCCAACATTTTCATGAAGATAGCTCGAATTTCCTTGTCCAAAAGATTTTCGGCAGTAGTTTTGACAACCAAAGGTGGGAAGGCGAAGTCTGAGGAAGTGAGTTCCGGATGCAATACCATTGTAAGTAGCTCAAATACTTGATTCCAAAGTGATTCTGGAAACCGCGGAACAAAACTAGGTGGGCCTTCAGCACTCGGCTTAAAATCACTGTTGCTGGCTTGAGCTTGCTTTTCAGAATTCATCTTCCCTTCTTGATGCGACTTTGGGGACGCCTCAGGAATTGTAATTGAACCGCCATCCAAGTCCACCACAATCACATCGTTCTGTCAAGTTATTAACAACGGTATAGCACACCTGCATCAGCGCTACAGCAAATACAACTGGATCCAGTACACAGTAGGTTACGTATTTACCAATTTCTCCGTTATGGCCTCACGAGCTTCTGACAGGATCCCGATCATAAATGGAGTGGGTGATTGTGCGATTTCCGCAAGTAGGACGGGAAGGAGGGGAATAAAAGTATGAAGCCACTTAAATGGATACATGAGAGCAGCCAACGCGTGGCAGGCGTCGTAGAGTCTCGTACTACTCTTGGAATGAAATAGAATCTTCTGTTCAGTCATCACAGCACATAACAGGGTTAACACATTATTGATTCCTGCAAGAAGTTCAAGAGAAAATCAGGTTAATTTTCAATTCTGTTCTAGAATCGCACTGCTATTGCATCGACTAAGTACCTATTTGATGAAACAAAGTTGCAACTGTGGAATTTGTCACTGGAATGGAATCATTCAGTGGAGGTTGAAGGGCTTGTCGATCACCTCCGCCAATACTAAACCGAAACTGAGGACCACCGGCTGGAGGAACTTCGTGACCTAGAAGTGTTCCAACTAACGTCTCCAGAGGTGGCCCATTTGCCTCTGAGTATATCGTATAAATTGTGCCCAGGCAGTGCTACAGGACAAAACGACGACAATTAATTAACGATATCTCTTCCACTTTCAACTCATTACCCCAATTAACCTTCAGCTATAATTGTATTGTACTCATGAAGTACGGAACACGACTAAACTTAAAACATTAATGCGTCAACAAAAATATAGAAAAGCCAGGCTAATTTCCCAGGCTATTTCTTCAGATTCATTTCTGTCAAGTTAGGTTAGGATTTCCTAAACGGGCTCAAAGACTTACAACACGTAGTTGTTTAATTTTAATTTAAGCGCACGCTTACTTGATTAAATGAACATTTAAAGATTAGCCTGGGAAATTAGGCTGGCTTTTCTATATTTTTGTTGAAGCAAAAATTACAAGCCAAACTATTTATGGCTACGATGAACAAAAATGAAACCCGGAAACTTTTCTTGTAGGTGAACTGTGTAAGAACAGGATTCAATTCAATACTTTTTCAGGTGCAAAATCAGAGGGCAGCAGCGGCTGAAGTTCACAACATAGCATCTTATCCCAAACAGGCTTACCCTAAACGTTTCGCTTAGATTGAGCCGGGACTGAAGAACCAATACTTTAGGAGCATACATGACAGTATGGAACGACGACGAAGGATAGCCCAGAAGCATATTATCACCGCTTCCATCAATATCTTCATCCTGTAAAAACATAAATAGCAGATAAGTAATGTTTAGGTCCGGCTAATGTGTGTACTTGTTCAATTCATTTATATGACTCACTATTATGGTAACAAATTCAACCCTCAAACCCTAACTCTACTTTAACTCAACATTCTAATCAATCAAAAACATGAGATGTTCGTCCGATAGATCGAATCAAGCCAAGCTTCAAAATCACTCTTTAACTCCAAAGTACAAACATGAACACGAGAATTGGTCCAGCAAATGGAGCAAGACTAAAACCAAACTCAAAATCCTAGGCAAAAGTAATTTAACCTCATATTTGCCGGACGCTTGGAAAGGAATTTTGAATCTGGAACGTCTTAACCAGACTTGATTGGACTCGGATCCATTTGAGTTGGACCGAAAGGCAGGGAGACCTGTTCCTTTAATTCCCCATTTCTGTTCAAACGTTTCAAGCTTATTTTACAGAATATAATATAGACTCCAACTAAATCCTCGGAGAAATCAAAAATCAAATTATCGGGACAATTTATCTGAACTTCTAGGTCAAGGTCAAGGTCAATCACAAAAACCCGTAGCATGTAGCAAGGTGCGCCCAATTGATACCCAAGAGGAGGCTACCAAACTCAAACACGTTAGATATGTGGTAGCATTTAGCATTTGACTTAAATGAAGTAAACAGCTGATAGCTTGGAATGCTGAAGGTACAATCTACTTAAGTTTTCCGTTTGTCAAAATGTAGGAGATACAGTCACAATCCGTTGACATTTTCAATTATCTTGTGTGTAGAGATATTCCAAGAGCTTACATGAAGTGAAGAAAATAGAAGTCTTACCTCATCAACGGGTTTGGAAGGAGTTATGGCAATGGGTTCAAAGAAGCTAAGACAGGCACAGTAGCGTCGAGTTCCATACATGTCAGTGAGAACACATATAAAAAATTTTGGTTCCTTCCGCTCTGTTGCCAGCGACCATCCTAAAGGCTGACAGAACTGAAAGATAAGATAAAACGCATCTCATAGTATCATAGCTCAACTTTCCTTTTTCAACATGAGAAGTTCAAAAGTCAAAAGTCAGCAAGATCCACAAACAAACAACTAATTAAAAATCGGTCCAGAGCACTACGAAAAATTGTAGTCAGTTATGCAGCTAAGTTTGTAGATATTACAAGAAAGAAACTACGGATTGTCAATTGTCATCAAAAAGAATTTCGAAAAAATTGTAGAAATATGGCCGATTCATTATTCTTTCGTTTCGCCCGCAAATATTATACATTTTGCCCGTCTTGATACGAGTTTGGCCCTTTTGCCCATATATTACCGGTTTTGACACCGATTCTCCACAACGGAGTATTCACGACGCTATGCCCGTCGCCTCCATTTTCGTGTACAATATACTATATATAAAATAACTGATAATTCTTAAAAGACAGTGTATTTGAATTTTGAATATATTCAACGATAGTCAATGTCAATACCAATTTCCACTTGAAGTTCAGCAGTTTAAACACAACGAATAAAATATTTCGAACATTTAACCAGTTAGGAAGTCATTAGCACGCATAGACCTGGTCAGATGTGTTTTAATCGTACTCGGCAATTTGTGTAGCGTAATGATTAATGCTTTTCTAGTGGGAGGCAACCCGTCATTTTTTAGTTAAACGTACTGCTGAAACGTACGATTTAGCGCGACCACCTGGTCTGTCATAAAAAAGCATTATAGTGCTTTATTCCATACGATTTCAAAATATGAGGCCAGATGAACAATTTCTGTACTATTTCGGCCGAACAATAAATTATTCATTGGCAAAATATGTGCGAAGCAGGACAAAAAAAAGTACGTGAAGGCGGGGAACAAAAATATGGAGCCAATAGTTTGTTTATATTATTGAAGCAGCATAGCAGCGTTAAAAGCTCAAGGTCGTGAATCATATTTGAATCAAAAGCACGTGGGATCAAATCAGAATTATTGAAACGCTAGTCATTTACCCGAATATCATCACTAATGCGATTTGACACTTTTTAATTGCCAAATTATTCCATATTCCTTACGGAAAATGCATAATGGAAAAGAACTGAAAACGTAAACAAGCGAGTCCACAGTAAACAGTGCATGGAATACTGCGTGAGGGAAATCCTACTACGTGAAAACAGCTGTGCGTATATAAATCATGACTGACGGATCAAATGTCTTCTGATTGAAAGTGAAAAGGGACACTTGACTTTATTGTAATAGGAAGACACAACAGACTAATTGTCGTGTCATCAACGTCCAGCAAACTTCAGCCTCTTCCTTCAGCAACATCTTGTGAACAGTCTTGAGTTGAGTCGAACACACACAAACTAAGCATCGTCGTATTCGTACAAAGAAAACACCAGTAGTGTAGACTTACTGCCTCAATGTCACAAATAAAGGCCTCATCATCCCAGTCTTTGGTAGGAAATCGTTGAAGCAGAACTCCGCACGGCATTCCGCCTCCTACAAATGTAAAACAAGAAAATAATACACCCAACTCAACTAGGAAACTACCTCAATAAGATCAATAATGTTTCAGAATTTTGAGGTAAAAACAATGGTTTCTTACGCTGTAGATGTGTGCTGTAGCCACATACTGCAAAGTAGTCCGCCAGTCGTTTAAATGCGGCCGAGGAACCATGATACCGTTTTGTTGGTGAAAATCTATCAATAAAATCAAGAGTGGCGATTCACTTAAATATTTTCTATACAAATTAAAATTTCAATCTCATTTAGGTCAAGTTCGTCGCACCAAAGAAAGTCGATGCACTTCGAGCTAAGTCTTTACTAACAAAATTTTGCATATGCAAGCGACATATGAAACATGAATGAATGAAAAATGGTTAATTGACATTGATACGGAAGCTAAGGTTAGCTTAATGGTTACAACACTAACAGCACTTACTCTCTCAACGAATACATAAGTAAAGTGTGATTTTGAAACGGGATTTGGGGTTAGTGAGCTGATACTGATACACTAGCTATGCTTGGTTTCCGTTGCATTTATTGATAGATGGGTTTAAGGAAGTCGTAGATTTGGCTACTTTTCATTTCTTGCATTGACATTTGAGTTTAAGTGTGTCAAATTCCGAATTCTACTAAGTACATTAGTCCACGATACTAGTAAATCCCTGATAAAGGCAAAATATAGCCAATTCTCATAGGGACACTTAGAGAATAAAAAATAGGCAAAGTTTCTTCAGAATCTTGACTGAGGCATACATAAAGAGACGAAACCCACCAAATCGCTCTTATGGGACTACACGTAGACGTAATACACCGAAAAATGGTAATAACAAAGCAAACAACACCTGAGGGAAACATTTGGGATCCCACACGTTGGTGCCATTACGTCATTCAAAGATTACGTTATCACAGGTGGCAGTTATTTTGTCTGAACTGAAGAAATTCTTCTTTTTCGAATATTTGCACAACCAGCTGCGACAGCCGAGAGAGCAAAAACTTGGTTCGTCTATTTTTATCTCAAAACCCATTATAATCCTTCTTGCCTCGAGTCGAGCCGAAGTGCACAATGAAATCTGAATTCTATGAACTCACTTTACAGAGAACTAGCCAGTAACTATTAAGTAATAATTTGCAAGGTTCTCTCTCGGCACTCGGCCGTTACTTCTGTTGTCTCTTGCTCATGCACTGTACCTTAAAACATGAATTGAATTCAACTTACCGATCATCGTGATTCATGATGATTTCAGACGATGACTTGAGTTTGACTGCACGTCTAAATTCACTCTCCTCCACAACTGCAGAAACAGAGGAAACAGACACAAAATAAATTATTACTCAT
>JAQFXZ010000307.1:0-22220 GCA_034694025.1 Ceratophysella scotica | reverse complement strand
TTCTATAGAAACAAATGTGCTACATTCTGGTGACATATTACTCTAGTGATCTTAAGCATATCAATATGTGGACATGATTGTATTCAAAATTGTATCTGTAATCAGTTCACATGACACATAAATCATGTGTTTGAAAATAAAAAAATAAAATGTAAAAAGCACAAAAATAATGAGGCGGTTTAGATGTATAAAGCTGTACTAAAAAAAATATTCAGTATTAAAGAAATATTTTAAGAAGCATTGAGAAAAATAAAATTGTAAATCGGAATTACGTAAATCTAAATAAACTTATATTAAAAATTAAACATTTAAGCCTTCAGAAATATTTAGACTCAAATTATTCGGTGTATTTCGGTGGGTCCCAGAAAAAGCGCATAATTTTCAAGCTTTGAACAGATGATTTACAAATTTTATTTCTTGTAATACTCAGAAGGTAAATTGTATACTAACTAAAATTGTTTTACGAAATAAAATAAACAATATAATAACGAAAGAATTAGATGCAAAAGAATATGTTTCTCTAAAATCTTGTGATTGCAATTGATGTAATGCATTTTGTATTTGGTAAAGACACACACCAAAGTGTTTCATTATTCATTTAGATAAGCCATAAGCTATATCATGTCTTATTTGTGTTTCCCTTCTACTATGCACATCTTCCAGCTGATATCAACAATATCCAGACAATATCCGATACTAACCGGACAGTATCAAAAACGTCCAAAGATCTTAGAAACGATGTTGACATTATCCGAACAGTATCAACACCGTCCAAATGTCTGTAGAAGCTCCAACGTGTATATAAGTATTAAGATGAATTGCAAGAAACACATCTAAAGAAATACGTGTTTTTTTTCGAAAACTTGAACCAGCTTTTATTTAGTTGAATAGACTTGGGAAATTAGGATGATTTGCATAATATTTACATTGACATTAATGTATCGAGAATATTATTGATCGATCGTCTGACCTTCACCTAATCTCGTTGACTCCACTTCAACAATTCTATAATTTGAACAAAGGACGGAGCAGCAGTTCAATGCAACGACGATCTAAAACGGATTTTGGTAATTTGCAACAGTATTCAGTTTTCGAAACGAAGTTTCTTGGTTGCACGATACTTTGTTTTTGAGCAGAATGGGGATGCCGCGGAAACAATAACGGTGGTTGTCATGCCAATATGATATGTATTGTAAATGCCTATCTAAATGGAGAACCTTTTCGTGCAAGCCTTTGCTGAGTACTTACTGAAAAAAAATGTGGCATAAAAGTCACGATTTCCTTCGTGTTGTGTCGTGATCCGTTGTCCAAAAAAATAACAGCTACGGTATACTATACTCGCATTTCAGAAATACTCGCTGCGTAGAAAATATAAATATATTTTCAAAAATTAAAACTGAAACCGGTTTGAAAAATTCAATTTTTGCACTCGACATTTTTCGGAGTTGTCATGAAACGTGTCACAATTTTACTTAATTCTACCGATGTTGTTTTTTATTTAAATAAGCCTTTACATTACTGATAGCTCATTTATTTAAAATGTTTGGATTCCCAGAGCTTCTCAAGTTCAAGAGAGCATAGGCTGATTCCAAACCCGGAGCCCATCAGCAGCACAGCTGTGAAAATATCAGTAAATCCGATTGAGGCTGTTGATGACACTTTTTTCCGGAGACATCGAACAGGATCCAGCGGATATTTCTGCTTCAGTCGACGATGATTTCCATTTTCTATCAGTTGAAGGAGCCTAAAATACACAACAGCGCTTCATTCAGAAGTAGCACGATTTGAACTTTGAACCCGTTCACCTTAAATATAGAAATAGAAAAAGTACTTGTAATTCAGAACTTCTTTTAGTGGCGATGTTCGATTGATGAACATTCCGGACTTGGCTGGTGGCCCTTCTAATTCGACTCTGCTCAAATGCTTACACAGAAAGAAATCTGAGTAGTTCAGAGAAAGAAGTGGACCGTCAATTCCGTATAACGGAGAAATGAAGGCGGATTTTCTGGTCAATATTTTCTCCAGTGCCTCTTCTGCTCCCATGAAACAGTTATTACTTTCTTCTATGACTCCTACGCCGTTTTCCTTGTACACCTTCAATCAAAAAATCTCTGGTAAAATACCAGCTGAAGTATATTGCTAGCAATAAATATCAGTGACTAGCTGAAGCCCGTTCTACGGACGGAGGGCTTATGATTTAGTAGAGTATTGGACAGAATTAAAAATTACACATCTTCATTGCATATCATAAAATTTGATTTGGAAAAAAGTACGCTATGACCCACAATGTACGTTTTTCCAAATCCTTAAAGTACCTTTTACTATAAATTGTAACCCGACCAATGACCTCTTTTCATGATGATTCATTTCAATCCTCAACGACTCTCTTTTCCTATTTTCGACTCAAACTTTCCATGAACTTTGCTCAAGTTTGCAGTGAATTCAAAGCGACTATGAAATCCAATGAGCCAATCGAATCCAATTTAAACTTGTCGAATTTTCTGTATTTGATTTCATTTTGATTTCAGACCTTTTAGCCTATACTTTTCAACCCGAAATTTGTTTTAAATTCTTGATACTTTTGAGCCCGTCAGATTTTCTCCATATTTATTTTCAACTGTCAACAAAACAAAAAAAATCTAGAGTTTTTCGTTTGTTTGGGTCAGTTGAAACATAATTAGCATTTAAATTAAACAAAGGTTTTCAATCCTTAAAATTCCCGTTTTGAGCTTAAAGTTAAATTTTGGTCAATATTTTGATTTTCTGGTCACTTAGGGGTCACGGGGTCAAACAGACTCCGAAATTAACATTCCAATTGAACAAAAGTTCTCATTTTCGATTCAGGCAAAAAGTCAAATTTGGTCAACTTTCCGACCTTCGCGTCACTCAGAGGTTAGGAGGTCATTTAGGGGTCAGGTTGCCACTCAGGGGTCAGGGGGTCAAACAGACTTCAAATTTAGCCTTTAAATTGAATAGAAGGTCTAATTCCTTACAATTTTCGAATCAGGCAAAAAGTCAAATTTTGGTCAATTTTTAAGTTTTCGGGTCACTCAGGGGTCAGGGGCAATCATAGGTCATAATTAACTTTGAATTGAGCAAAAGTGTTACTCCATTTCCAATTTCTGATTCGGAGTAAAAAGTCAACTTTTGACCGATTCTCGGTTTTCGGGTCACTTAGGGGTCACGGGGTCAACCGATCGGGGTCAACTATACTTCATTTGCTGCACTGGATCATTGCGAAGCTTTTGACACCTCAACTGACCCTGTACCACTTGAAGTGGTACACTTCCCAGTGTCGAGATAAGCGAACACAGACGGACGGACAGACGGACGGACGGAAACTGCAAAATATATAAGAGATACGCAACTAAAAATTGGTTATGACTTTCATAGATGGGCAAGATTACTCGATCTTGAAGATCACTGATCTCAAGATCTTCGGTTGTACAAAGATTTTGATGTTGGGATCTTGATCTTGAAATAATAGTCTGATCTTGATCTATAGGGATCTTGATCTTATACGACCCAATGATCTGAGTTTTATCATCTATCTGACATAAAAGAGTTAAATATCATGAACTTAAGATCGCGATCTTTGGCTGTAAAATGATCTTGATATTGAAATTTTAGTGATTTTGCTTGATCTTGATTTTGTTATCTTTTGAGCTTAAACTTTTCCTTTAAGATCAATGATCTTCAAGATCATTTTCTGGTGATCTTGCCCATCTATGCTCTTCAGCTCAAACCGCAGCTCTCATTAAGCAAAAACAACTATTTCCTCAGCCTATTTTTAGCTTGTGGTCTAAACTGCGTTTAGGATCATAATCTTTTTGGCATACCCGCTATAAAATCCATATGCACATTTTTTGTATTTGCATATGTACTACATGTTTTATTCAAAATTTTATTCCTTCGTTTTAATTTTAGTTTATTCTCTGAACACTGGATTTACCTTGAACAAGGAATCTACTGCCAGAGTCCCATTTTCGCCGTACAAAACGAATTCGTTTTCGAGGATATCTTGAAATGATTTGACTGGAAGGACGTGAACTGAAAGCAGAGAAACTAACGAAGCACAGTAGTACACGTACACGATCACAGCTGACAACACTGCAGAAAGTACCCCAATTCTTACCGGAAGTCTTTCCGCCGAAATGTACCAACCTGGCGGCAGTCAAGAAAAATCAAATAATTAGAATTCAAAATGTCAGATATATTATCACGACTTAATTAATTTCAAATACAGTACACCTTGCTGGCATATCGTGGCTGGTACCCATGACAATAGGTCGCTCATAACGCTTTTGAATATTTCATATAATTGACTTGTGCTCGTGTTTTCAGTGTTCAGAATAACCGATCCTAAGATGAGCATCATGGAAAGCACGATAAAAAGCCATAATCCCAAATAGCCAAACCATAGAGTTTTCGAGAGTGGATGAATGTAAATGTCTCGAAAGGAACTTTGAGGCAGCTGTTGAAACACTGCGTAAAGCCTGCAAGAAAGTTTCACATGTTTTAATATTGATTTGTATCCAAAATTCCCAAAATTTTCGAATCAAATCACTTCTCCTCTTCCGTTGTAAAGAGAAACGTGAGTTGTTTCATTCTGAACGGAACCATTTCCGAAGAAACAATAGAAATATCACATTGTCCGTCAATGATCTGTCTTCCTAAGCCGGTCATCTTCCCGTGTTCATCTAAATGCGCAAAACCTGTGCCAAATACGTCTTGTTCCCTATAAAAATAGAATGTAAACATCTTTTAGATGTACAGGCAGGGTGACCCAAAATCATTTCCACCCTTTGCATTACATATATTTTGGTGTCGATCCCAGTCATGTGATACACCAAATTAAAGACAATTTCATTCCAGTTCTCATGATATAAACATATTTTGCAATCGCTCGCGAGCGACCGCTGCACAGCGCTACCTAGTAAAAAAAACAGGAAATCTCACTTGGCCTCCAGACTAAACGATTCCTTGCCATTGTTCATTGTTCTCAGTCATGTGATACACCAAATAGCAGACAATTTCATTGTAAATCTCATGGAATAAAAATATTTAGCAATAGCTTGTGATCCACCGATTCACAGCGCTAGATTGAGAAAATAGAAAGTCTCACTTGAACTGCTGCCCAGAGCACACCTTGGCTGTTGTCCCTCGAAGAGCAAAGCTTCACAAAAGTCTTGACCACACAGCCAAACGTGAATTCGTTGAAGCGTGAGAAAATGGCTCTTTTATTGCGTGAAAGTGAGAACAACCGAATTGTTTACAGAATCCCTGCTCTGGCTTATCTTTGTGTAGCTTTTCTCTTGGCGTGAGAGACGAGATCTTTTGGCCTGCACGTCAAGTGAGATTTTTCTCTTTTTTTTCTAGCAAGCGCTGTGCAGCGGTCGCTCGCAAGCGATTGCAAAATACTTTTATGTCATGAGATCTGGAATGAAATTGTCTTCAATTTGGTGTATCACATGACTGGGAACGAGTTCGTAGTACATGAAATGCAAAGGGTGTAAATGATTTCTGGTCACCCTGTACCGTTTACAATTCCCAAAACATTTTATGCTCTATATTTATTTTTCAGTTAGACTTACGTAAAATTGAGACCGTCTCGAAGCAATCTAAACTTCTCGACTCCGTAACCCGTGGTGAACTGTATTGTGCCGTTGTTGATTGTTTCATATTGAACATCAGCGTCCAATGAAGTATATTTCTGTATGGGAGTGCGTTCGGAATTTTTAGACACAATATGATCCTTAGATTATCAATGTTGAGTGATGTATACGATAGCTCAAAAGACCAGAATCCATAAAAAGCGCTCACTTTTAAAATTCGCAACATCAATAAATGTATCATAAAAGCGTCATCATATAAACTGCACTACTGCTTAAACCGAATTTTTCCGACAATAAAGTATTGCTCTTTCATAAAGTGAAATCAGTAACCTGATGTCTAAAAAATACCGCCAAATATAGGGCGTACCTAAATTAAAAACCGCGACTTTAAACACCATAATAACAAGAAGAGCAACATTAAAAAGCTCAACAAAAGAAAACAAGAATTTTGCCAACAAATAATTAATAGCTTTTACTGTGACTTGGCACTTGGCACTATTTATTGTTTCGGATTTTGAATTCGCTTTGACTAGTATTGCGGCGGTTAATGTTGCAGATTTTAGTACGGCAGAGCTTTACGCTGTCATTAAGCTAAGCAGTTTCTATGGTGCATAAAACCGCAACATACGGCATACGGCTAGAGTTAAAAAGCGCTATAATATGAACCTCAACATTTAAACCGCAGCACTAAAAAAGATTAATTTATCAACAATAAATTCTTACTTTGTGCCTAATATACATTATCAAACATGGCGGTTAAATTGCGTTGCCTAATGGTGCGATTTTTGATTGGATTTATGGAGCCTGTAATAGACCTTACCAGTCCAGCTCCACAAATCGAGACGCCTCTGAAGTCCTGTCTCCGAGAAGCCTTACTTAACAGTTGGTTCAAATTGGGATTAATGTCCTGAACGATGCGTAGGTACTTGATTGCGTACATTTCTTTAATTTCGAGAAGAGACAAGGAATTTTGAGACATAGATTTCTGAATTATATAGAAATCGCTCATTAAATGCAAAAGATGCAACGGAAATGACTCCTCAATTTCCCTAATCATCCTCCTTCCAGTATCCGGCAGCCAAAGCATACAGATTAAATTGGTCTGTTTTCTATGCTCGAAATATTCTAGTAAATTGAAGATCGTGGAAATCTGTAAGATAGTTTACAATATATAATATTCCGAATTTTTGTATCAATTGCTACAATGTCTTGCTCAACCTGGGTTAAAACAATGTCTTGTGTTGGCGACAACTTGAAAAAGAAAAGCAGTTTGCCCAAATCGCTCGTTGGGATCGAGTAGCTTCTGTTCCCTGTAGTGAAACGATCCCATCGAGAATGAGCCAAGGTAAGATTTGGCATGATTTCTGAACCTTAAAAAATGTTAATTTTTTTAGAATGAAATCATGCCGTTGATTTAAATTGTTTTTTTTTTTCATTTTTTGATTTACCTGAATCGTCCACCACAAGTATGTCAAATTGTTCCCAGATGGTGGAAAGGCTAGTATCCACAATCATATCTAGCTTAATTCCTTCAAATTGTAAGTGAGCCGATCCAATAAATACTAAAAGTAAAAGTAGACTTGACAAATGGAATTCGGCGAAAACCCGAAAGCCTCCGTTCATGTTTTGTATTTCTACACACAATTTGGGGGAAATGCGGTCAAGATTCCGATCTACACAGCGCACATGTTCCGTCACGATACGCTAAGAACAATATGCCAAGTATTGACATTAGGCTTGCTTGCCAAGTGTCACTCATCGTATGTCATATGAGGAATATGGCTCATATTAATGTATTAGAGTATTTTGTGTGTACCACAAAAACCGCAACGTAAAAACCGCACCATAAACTATAACGACCACAGAACAACATTGTAATAGTAAAAAAACGTAGAACTTTATCGCAACATAAAAAATTGCAGAACCCCTGCTCAAAATCAAAAGCCGCCGATCTTCTGTGCAACATTATAAACCGCAGAACTTAATCTCAACAATAAGAACCGCAAAACTAATGAGCAACAGTAAAAGCCGTCCAGCTTCATAGCAACATAAAACTGCAAAACTTTATCGATATACTAGCGGGCCCACGAATCAGTGCTTAGCACTGATCTGTGTACTGCATTGAATTTTCATTCCCTTCATTCGCCCAACTTTCGCCCACCCTATTGTCCCCGCCCAATTGTCTCCGCGCAACTGTCGCCCACCTATGTCATACATACATTCATACAGCAACTGCTATTATAAGTTATTGTATTGTTGTGTATTGAATTGAATTTTTTAATATATTTTCATTCCCTTCATGTCCCGCCCAATTGTCGCCCACCCTATTGTCTTTTCATAACTTTCGCCCTCCCAAATATCCCCGCCCAACCTATTGTCCCCGCCCAACTTTCGCCCGCTCTCCATCCCATATTTCGCCCACCCTTTTGTCCCCGCCAAACATTTGCCCACCCTATTTTCCCTCACAAATTTCGCTCACACTATTGTCCCCGGCCAACATTCCCCCACCCTATTATCCCTGCTCAAATTTCGCCCAACCCATTTTTCCCGCCCAACTTTCGTCCACTCTAATATCTCTGCCCAACTTTGGCCCACCTTATTGTCTCCCCAACTTTCACCCACCATATTGCCCCCACCAAATTGTCGCCCACCCTATTGTCTCCGCCCAACTGTCGCCCACCTATGTCAAACATACATTCATACAGCAACTGCTATTATAAGTTATTGTATTGTTGTGTATTGAATTGAATTTTTTAATATATTTTCATTCCCTTCATGTCCCGCCCAATTGTCGCCCACCCTATTGTCTTTTCATAACTTTCGCCCTCCCAAATATCCCCGCCCAACCTATTGTCCCCGCCCAACTTTCGCCCGCTCTCCATCCCATATTTCGCCCACCCTTTTGTCCCCGCCAAACATTTGCCCACCCTATTTTCCCTCACAAATTTCGCTCACACTATTGTCCCCGGCCAACATTCCCCCACCCTATTATCCCTGCTCAAATTTCGCCCAACCCATTTTTCCCGCCCAACTTTCGTCCACTCTAATATCTCTGCCCAACTTTGGCCCACCTTATTGTCTCCCCAACTTTCACCCACCATATTGCCCCCACCAAATTGTCGCCCACCCTATTGTCTCCGCCCAACTGTCGCCCACCTATGTCATACATACATTCATACAGCAACTGCTATTATTATAAGTTATTTTATTGTTGTGTATTTGAATTGAATTTTTTAAATATGTTTTCATTCCCTTCATGTCCCGGCCAATTGTCGCCCACCCTATTGTCTTCTCATAACTTTCGCCCTCCCAAATATCCCCGCCCAACCTATTGTCCCCGTCCCGGCCAACATTCGCCTACCCTATTGCCCTCGTCCAACTTTCGCCCACCCTATTGGCCCGCCCAACTTTCGCCCACCCTATTGTCTCCGCCCAACTTTCGCCCACCCTATTTTCCCGACCAAATTTTGCCCACACTATTGTCCCCGGCCAACATTCCCCCACCCTATTATCCCTGCTCAAATTTCGCCCAACCTATTTTTTCCGCCCAACTTTCGTCCACTCTAATATCTCTGTCCAACTTTGGCCCACCCTATTGTCTCCCCCCAACTTTCGCCCGCCATATTGTCCCCACCCAATTGTCGACCACCCTATTGTCTCCGCCCAACTGTCGCCCACCTATGTCATACATGCAACAGCAACTGCTATTATTATAAGTTATTTTATTGTTGTGTATTTGAATTTTGAATTGAATTTTTTAAATACATTTTCATTCCCTTCATGTCCAGTCCAATTGTCGCCCACCCTATTGTCTTCTCATAACTTTCGCCCTCCCAAATATCCCCGCCCAACCTATTGTCACCGCCTCGGCCAACATTCGTCTACCCTATTGCCCTCGTCCAACTTTCGCCCACCCTATTGCCCCGCCCAACTTTCGCCCACCCTATTGCCTCCGCCCTACTGTCGCCCACCCTTTTGTCACATATGCATACATACAGCAACTGCTAATTACAAGATATTGTAGTGTGTAGGATTAGGTTGCCATGACATTGATCGGTCCCTCCTGGTAACCGTGTTAAACAAAGTTGTTGTGGGACACAGTTGAGGACACACTGCAACAGCTCATTATAGATAGTGATTGCCTTCAAAACCGGAACATTTGGAACCGCCAATCCAATGCGCAATATCAAAAGGCGCCGAGCATAAACGCAAATTAAAAAACCGCAACAACGGAAATTGCAGACAATATTACACAAAAATCAAAAATACTTGAATCTTTGATATCGTCAATATATTTAGTGCTTAGTTTTTAACTAAATGTTGAGATTTTCATTGTTGCGTTTACTAAGCTGTCTGATTTCAGTGCGGCGGCAATGTCAAAACATTTTATCCGACATTCAAAAAATGTACGGGGAAAAAGTGGATCATATTTATTGCATGACTATGAGCAGGGTGACATTGTTTGACATGACAGCAGCTGGAGAAAGCTCTTCGGATTCTACTCAATAATATGATAAGTACACAATTAGTGGGACATTTGACACTTGTAGCATATACGAATTCTGAATTCGGAGACACATGGTACTCGTACTTGAAAATAGTTTTTGATAGATTGAGTATGCAGAGTTGATAGCTGATATAAAATTTGCACTTGGAGAAGCCCAAGAAAGTGGAATACACCCTTTACAATTTATTTCGTAATGAGTAGTGCATCTGTATCTAATCTAGCTAGCAGCCAATGTAATTACAACTGCGAGTTTTATTGTCAGTCTCAGTGGCGAAAGCCTCAGTGGCGAAATCCTCGGTGACGAAACTAGTTTAGGTAAATGACGAAAGTTAGAGCTCTGAAACTGGAACAGTTTGAGGTCTAATTTCGCCACTTATGAATTTTTCTAGAGTCAAAAATGCGTAATTCCTGTTTTGCGCCACTAATATAAATACTTAAATGATGTCAAAAATGTAATAGTATATTGAAAAGGGTAAACCCTGCACGGATTACAATATGATTAATTAATTAACAATTTTACTACAGCGGATGCGCATGTGACTAATTCATCATCCGTGCGGGAAAATGTAGTCGAAAATGAGGGTGTTGTCCAATGACGACGTTGCTAATGGCAACCGTTTGTATATTTTTCAGGGCGTATTTTCAATTCCATTCGTTTGACTGAGTAGAAGAGCGAATTCTTGAAATCATGCCAAAATACACCATTATCGCCGACTGTGTGTTCTCCAAATTCTTTATAAACGCCGTTTGGATTGGCCTACAAAAACGGAGATCAGATTGAATCGTATAATAATTACGTAACTGATTTTGAAACTATGGTGGGAATAATTAAATCTAGATACAAGATACAAGTAGTAACTCACATGTGACCTTTCGTTGAACCACCAACCTCCCTTATACTCCAGGGCATTGTTCTCAGTATTCCGGTCATTTTCCCTGTCTCTGGTGGAAAAGGACATCCCACTGCTGCTATACGAAGAATATGTTGTCAGCAGAGAATCACCTGTGCAGTGAACGTGAAAAACCAATTAGTAAATAGGATAATCAAACGAAACTTTAAAAAATTAGCGGAAGTACCTGCAGAACCCGAATACCCTGAAACATTGAGTTGATACAACTGTGAAGCATCCAAAACTTTGAATGACTCGTACTCTGCATATTTGGAACCATCGTCCCAATCAGTCATCTCAACTCGAAGAATTTGCTTTCTATTCTCCGTAAGTGCAGAAATATATGGAAGACCTGGAACAGCATAAAATAGTTTAATAAATAAAACTTATCCCAATATTAACTGACAGATGCTATGTGGGTTGTTTCACAAGATTCCGGACCTTTTTCAATAAACCGTAAAAATATCAAAATTATGATTCTAGTTGAAAATAAAAATGTCACTACAGGTTGGCTGCTCAGTTTTCAGAATATTCAATGAAAAATGCTGAGGCAAATATTTTAAAAAGCAAAAAAAATGTATCTACACAGAAAACTAAGAAAAAATAATTTTAAAGCATGTATTTCATGCAAGCTTCCTTTAGGGATATTTCAAGTTTTTGCCAATTTTGTGCGAAATTGTAGCTTAGTTACTGATTTTTCTGTGGTAACACTTTCAGCCTAATTTCATTTCAGCATTCATCTTATTTTATCTATTTTAAAGCTTATCAAGAATATACTGGAACTAGTGAAATAACCGTCGTAAGCGTAAATTCTTTGAATTAAGTGACAAATTCCAAATATACCAAGCCAAAATGAGTAGCTAAGATTTCCGAAGCCACCCTCGTAGGCAGCCCAATCCCGATTGAAGTCAATCATAGGACCCATAATTTCCTCCCTGCGTTGAAACACAGTCCAACCTCCGCCATTTGTCGTCAAGTCACAATAAACCTGAAAGTTGACCAAAAATATAAATTTTTATAATCATTCGGTCGAAATAACGTGACTTGATATTTTAATTTCTAGTATGCAGCCCACCTTGATTTTCCGACTCAAGTCATTCTTAAACGGGTAAATTGCATATACTCCACTATGAATGTATCCCGATCGTTGAATTGAACAACAGTCTTTTGATCTCTAAAAATTGAA
Organism: Ceratophysella scotica; assembly: GCA_034694025.1. Taxonomy (NCBI): domain Eukaryota; kingdom Metazoa; phylum Arthropoda; class Collembola; order Poduromorpha; family Hypogastruridae; genus Ceratophysella; species Ceratophysella scotica. The sequence continues at coordinate 10,022 of JAQFXZ010000307.1, read as the reverse complement.
AATATGATATAAAAACACAAAATATTAAAGGTAGTTTGACTTATATTGGTCCATAAAGTTGTGATTTTGACTCCATGCACGCGTAACACAAACTTGATTACGGCTAAATCGTCATGCTAAAAACTTGGGAACATGACAAGCTGCATTTAGTTCCTTGCAAAGCGAGGTTCACTGTGTGTTTATATTTGGCTAGTTGGCTTCTTCTTCACTCCGCAACATTTTTTAACGTGTTTAGACGTTTCTTTACGTGCACTTTTATGCGTCAGGTCTTACGCAATTTGTTTGACACTGAGCTACTCTCTCTCTCTCTCTATCTCTCTTTAAACACTATACGCAAGACCTGACACATAATATTGCACATAAAGGAACGTCTAAACACGTTTAAAAATGTTGCGAAGCGAAAAAAAGGCAACTAGCCAAATATAGCCTAACACACGGTGAACCTCGCTCTGCAAGGAACTAAATGCGGCTTGTCCTGTTCCCGAGTTTTTAGCATGAGGATTTAGCCGTAATCAAGTTTGTGCTACGCGTGCATCAAAATCGCAACTGCACAGGGCTTACCACAATATTTTGGAATATATCAGTATGTATGTCGAAAGTCTCCTGAATTCTGTTTAATCCGGTCGTAACAGTTGAAAACTAAAATTAACAGGAAATATATAATAAATAATAAAAACCAGAATATCAGAATAATTGCAACAATAAGTCATTCATTGAGTATAAGCTCTTTGTTAAGCTTACTACGCTACGCACATTTGATTCAAATTCCTGGATTGGTGCAGTAAGCGCTTGAAAGCTGGAATTCATTGAAGTATTCAATTCATTGATTTTGTCCAAACTTGATGTAGCTGCATCGCGGACTTCGAGCGTCATATTTTTCAACAACTGAATTTGCTCATTTTGATCCTCCATCTGGAATACAGTCGTTCTTAATTCATGTGCACCGTGCACCGTTGTTGACTTAAATTATTCGCTTATGTGGAAATATGAAATTAATTAAAAATTATTTATATTTGATTGATGTTGAAATTTTGTTTGACCAATCTTTAAACCTAATTAATTACGCACATTTGACTCGATTTCCTGAACTGGTTTTATGAGCGCTTCAAAGTTCTCAATAACTGAAGTGTTCAATTGTTCCATTTTATTTGAGCTGGATACCGCTTCATTAAACACAGCAATGGTCATATTCTTTAAGGCTTGCATTTGAACATTTTGATCCTCCATGTGAGACGTAACCACTTCGTCAAAGCTTGCTCGTTCGGCTTTAGCTTCCGCTAACTCATCAAGCAGATGTGAATTGGTTTGAGCTGTTTCTTGGTCCGCTATTGTCTTAAACCAAAATAATAAACAGATCATCTCAAGCAAATTGAGCTAAATTGTTTTAATTTTTACCACCTGTCAATATTTACCTGTCGTTTTTCCGATGCCTCAGCTACTTCTTTCACATTCTCAATACCAAGCCTCATATCTACAGTCTAAAATTTTACAAGTTAAGGCTTTAAACTCGTAAATCAATTAGAAACATCAATATTTTTAAACTCAAAACACTTTGAATTTGGATTTACTTACCATTTGATCGATGATGGCCTTCATTCCAGCTATATCCGATTTCACCGCTTCAATTTCTGTCCTTCGTTCCGCATCCTTTCATTTACATAGAATTTTCGTTATGTTTGCAAATATATTGACGTATACAGTTTACAGACATTAGACATGCTATATATCTGAATTAAGGTAGGGCTTCATATGAGCGAGTATATTTTCAGGGACTCGCTCTTTGTTGTTTGATTCTACTCATGTAACTTTAAATCGAAACGACTCATAACGGGTTTGTGCCTGTGTCAAAATTTTATTGCATTAGCTAGTGTGATATAATTTGCAAATTTTTCAGTTTTAGTGCATATTTTGGATTTTTCATAACCACCATATATTTTGCCGGGCTGAGCAAAATTATAGAAAAGGATTTACAAAATCATTGACCTACATCACAAAAAATTCGAGCTTAAAAATCCAAAAATCAAAATCAATTATTTTTTACAGTCAAAATAAAATTGTAAAATCAAAATTAAAGACATTTTTTTCAAAACGTGATTTAAAATCGCAAATTCTGCTAAAAATAGCGATTTTCCAGATCATAGATACTTCTGCAAAATCAAGATACAAACTGAGGTAAAAGTAAACATCCGTGAATCAAAATCCTTGAGATAACCAGAATCCTTTTCAAAATCAAATGATTTTTGCCCAGCCCTGATATTTTGACGCTGTTTGAGGTAATTCTGTTAATTTTTTAATCTTCATTTCAAAATAGCCGATAAAATACCTTGATATGAAATATTAATGAAATTCGCGGCGTTATTTTAATTGACGTTTGTCAACATTTTTGTTCTTTTTGTTAACTTGACAGTCTGAATTTTGTACAATTCATTTATTTTTTGGGATTCAATTGCCTATTTGTCGTCATCAAAACTACTTCATTTGTATAGGTACTTTAGCGCATTAATGATATTCGTCCTGAATATTATCGTCGATCTTGTATTTAGACTTTTGGACCTGTTTGTAGTGAACGATATACGCCGTAATTCTTATGCTGCTCTATCCATTTGGACGATGCACGAGTAGGTACGAGTATTCTTTGTGTACGAATAATGGAATTGTCAGAGTGAGTAAGCATGTTGTCGTGTTTTGTATTTAAATTACCAATCGAGACGTGTAGTCCTTGACTTCCAATCTAATTGATTCCATTCCGTTGTTGAGACCACTTATCTAAAAAAAAATACTAATTCACTCAATTTGGCGTTGCACGTAAACATAAAATAAATCAACATTGAAAAAATTGCTTAGAAGCTTACATGAGTTATGACTTGCTTAACAAGACGCTCGTAGTTTGAATCATCCCTCCGAGCTTCAAAGTCCCGCCTCCGATCATCGTTTTTCGATGTCTGTAACAAGGATTTGGTTTCACACAAAGGTTTTTAATATTTATTTATATTTACATTAAGAAAAAACAATGCAGACATTTTTTCATATGAATTTTTCTTAATATTCTAAAATATTGAAGTTTCAAAGCTGAGTTACATACGAGCTAAACTTATTGGTTTGCAGGGCTGGGCTAAATCGTGAGAAGATCATTTTGAAAATCATTGACCGAAATCACTGAAAAATTGCCTTCAAAATTGAAAAATCAAAATCAATCACTTTTCGCCGTCAAAATCAAATCGTCAAATCAAAATCAGCCATATTTTTAATTTTAAATCGTGATTATGAAATTAAATAGTGATCTAAAATCGCCTTTTGTCTGAAAATTGTGAATTTCCAAATCAAAATAGATACTTCTACAAAATATAAATACAATATCAGTTCATTTGTTCAAAATCAAAAAATCAAACCCGTTAAGACTACCAAAATCATGTTTGAAATAAATGATTTTCAAAATGTAATGATCTTGTCCAGCCCTGTTTGTTTGTTGCTGTTGCTAATGTTTGATTTACGGAATTTAAAAAGGACAAAGAAATTTTAATGCTTGCTGAAGTAGTATTTTGACTTACAGATTCTGCGAAGATTGTGTCTTTAATCGAGTCCATTTGTCGTCTCAGTTCAGAATTCTGAGTACCAAGTAAAAAATTGTTTGTTTTTATTCTAAACCGAATGAAATTTAATAGTTTTGTCATTTTTTACCAATTCATTCGAGGTACGTCTAACGTCCAGCCTAACTGCAGCCAAAGCATGATGTATTCCGGTCAGCTAAAATCGATACATATTTTTACTCAAATTCGAAATTTAAAATTCTCTATATATATCTTAACTCACGTGTGATATAACATGACTAATAAGCCTGTATTCATCTTGTTGACTCGTGGAGAAAGCCCTGAAATTAATGTACTATATTTTTTAAGGTACGTAAATTTAAGATGCCGAATTATTCTATGAATATTCTTTAAAATACTAAACAATTTAATTGTTTGAAATGTATCTAGTCATTATTCCAAATACGAATTTATATTTACGGAAATATTTTTTTACCGTCGTGGTTCATCTTCTGCTCCAGATGAAATATTCGCAGATTCGCCCACCTTTAGGAATAATAGCAACACTAAGAACACTGAGCCCGATGTTAATTTACGATTTACCAAATTATTCATATTGAAGTTAACTTTAATGTTATTATGATGAACGCTAAATGTCTACTATTTTGATGATTTGGAGCATGTCCACATTTTCCGTTCCGAGTGGTACGCACGCAAGCAATAATGGACTAATGCATCATTTGCGATTTTTCTATATTTAGCATTTGACACTATATATCATTCCTAATGATAATCATGAGACTAAATGCAAAGGTTGGAAGAATTTCTCCAGAACTAGAAGATTCATAGTAAGTGCTGACATTAAGATTATGAAATGAATCACTCCTCTCAGAACTCAGAGTTGACATTCAGGAGAAGCTGCTGAGCTGACAGGAAGTTGTGAATCAGAGCTTTTCTCATGACCATGCCAGCGCAGCGGCTATTTTACTCTATTGACAATAAAAAAGTTAAGAACACCTTTACCATAAAATTATGATAAAATTACCAATAAGCAAAGAAATTGGTCTTTGAAAAATTTTATTCGATCACAAATGTAAAACACGCATGTCGAAAACCGTAAATGTCTCATTTATCTTTTTTTTTTACGAAAATTAAATACTTGATTTGTTTACAATGTTAAAGTAGGCATTCGTCTCAAATCGTACAAGATGCCAGTAAATAATTTTGTTTATACTTTCTTCTGAATTCTGATGAGCAAAAAGAGTACCTGGCTTACAAAACGTCATTCTAGAGGCTAGACTTCTACCTTTGATTTTTTAATTGTCATGAAAGAACTTCGTACTTCCTTATTATTGTTATTTAAGTTATTTTTTAATTTAAAGCTAGGCCATATGCAAGTTCGAGCATATGAATGTCAACATTCAACATGTGTTGTGTAACTCACGCGCGGAGCAGAGCAAGAGAAGCTATACCCACAGTTTTAGGTAGTACTATTTTTTTGGCATGGAGATTTCCCATGGACAAATCTAAGAATTGGTTTTACTAGAGTATTTTCGAATATTTTTGGAAAATCAAAAACCACTTCTTCTTCCTTATATTTTGGAGAATTTTATGCACCCTTTCAGTTTTTAAAAATTTGATCTGGGAAAAAAAATCTATATAGCAACTGTTTGCTCTTCACTGCGGGGCATGCACGAAGGCAGAAAAGTACTACCAAAGAGAACGCCATCTCCGATCCTCACAAGCAAGCTAGAAACCTCCTATATATGTGGATGCGGATGGAGACGGAGGCAATAACTGAACACCAGCATAGCAGCGTACTGACTCGACAAAAACGGGTGAGTGAGAGTAATGAGAATACTTTTGGAGCAGTGGCAGTCAGCACGTATATTGTAATTGACATTGTCAGCCCTGAAAAAAAAAACCTAAATAAAATATGTGCAGGATACGGCAATGCTAAAACACTTTTTATAGCGAGGTGATTAAGTGATGTTGATGAGAATTGAATGCTGGAACTATCCTTCATAGTTTACCACTTTGATACAAATAATATATTTTTATTTTAGTTGAAGCTTATAAATTGGCATTTCTTTGATCTTGAAATTGAAAGCTGCAGTTAGCAAAGACTCGTATGCCCTAAATTATGCAACGCAATTAGTATAATTTAACACAACATTAAAACTTTTTATTTTTATTTTTTCTATTTTTTTCTTTTGTAATTGTTGATGGGCCTTCATCAAAAAAACACAATTCCTAGACTACTTTTAAATTTTCATTGTTGAAGTCCTGCTATTTTTGGTTTACATCCTTTTTAGAAAATAGCAGGGAAAAATTGTTTTTTAATGATTTTCAAAATAAATTACTTCGGAAATTTTTGGCAAAGAATATACCGCGGCCAATATTTTGAATTCTTTTACGAAGGAAACGCCATGTTTGACTAAAATTGTAATAGAAACTGTCTACATGGTTATTTTGATCAAATATTTGCTGTAATTTGACTCACGTCAGACATGAGACATTACTTTAAATTTGATGAACATTTCAGCTGAATTCGTTAATTTTTCTTCGCTTTACAGCTCTTCCAAAATCGGCCAAACCTATTGAAACAACTCTTCTACAAGACAAGGTGCTGCCAAAAACTAAAAACTTGTGAAACTTATTTAAATTTTTTATGTAGAATTTTATAGGAAATTGTATGAGGAAAGAAAGGTAGAAACAAGGCTTGTATTGCCAACAGTCCGCCATCACAATAAAAAAATTTACACAGTGACATATATTTAAAGTTATCGAAGGCAGTTAAAATTAGTCCAATCGCAAAACACCAATCAACATAAAATCAAAAACTGAACCTTTGCTTTTGCATTTGAGTACGCATTTTTTGTCTAATTTCCCATAAAACCTCTTATCATTTGTATTGACAACTTGCGAGTTTGTCTGTGAGTTCTGAGTTCGGGTCTACGTGACACCAGGTAAACAATGGTCCATGTAACAGATCAGGAACTACTCCTGTTTCTTGTTATTGTCTTTCATGTGCATTGTTTAATTCTGACGAAAAAAATTAGGACTGACCTTGAGCTACTGCTACGAATTGTACACCAGCGAATTAGTAATGAAATGACATGTAGTCCAGTCATATAACGGGGACCTTGCTTCTGAGGGCTGGATCCAAAATGATTCTACGTCAAGTGGGCGCGGTCATCTGGGCGCCGTCACTTAGGTGAAGCATACCTGGGTGCCGTTTACTGGGCGCCGTCACTTGGGCGCAGGCACATTTGGATGCAGACCTATTTGGGTGACATCAATTGGGCGCCGTCATTTGGGTGCCGTCACTTGGGCGCAGGCACATTTGGGCGTGAGCATATTTGGGCGCTGTAATATCTTTGCGCGAGTATATTTTGAGCATTATATGTGTATTTTAAATTCCAACTGTACTGTATATACTTTTGCTTGAAGTCATTAGCAATGTTTTCAGTGTATTTGGTGTAGGATTGTGAATATCCTGAAAGTCTCAAATATAACATTGCTCAAATTTGTTTGCGCCCAGATGCGGGTGCGCCTAAATATACTTGCGCCAAAATGTGTCTGCGCCCAAATGACGGCACCCAAATTACGGCGCCCAATCGACTGCACCCAAATATGGCTGCTGCTCAAATGTGCTTGCGCCCAAGTGACGGCGCCCAAATGTGCCGCACCCAAGTGACGGCGCCCAGATGATCGCGCCCACTTGACGCCGGACGCTCCAAAATCACGTCCTAAAAAAACATTTGAAACAATGAATAAATAGAGTAACGAATCTGCCAAATTGTAGCTTTATTTAAAGTCATGCTAAATTCAAGCATGTTAAAATCACATAGTCTAAATGTGTAGAACATGAAAATCCGAGAATTTATAAAAATAGCAATAAATGTGGATATAAAGTCAATAAAAATCACTCGCCATGAACTGATTTCCTAGGCTATAATCAAAATATTCAATTCCAATTGACTCAATCCCCAATTGGCTTGTATAATGCCTCTCTGTGGGTGAGTTGGTCAAGGGGAAACTGTAAGAGCAGAAAAAACAGCCTTTATGAGCTTGCAATACCATACCACTACACGTACTACAATGCAAGTGAATTAACACTGAATTAAGTGACATTGAAACTCTTGTCTTAATTATTTTGTAGACAAGGGGCGAGTGGCGAGTCATTCAGATTGACTTCTGAATTGCACTTTAAATGTACTTATGTACCTCAACTCAAGTGGAAATGTGTGTTAGAGAATTGAATAATTGGAGGTAAACCATAAACCTTACTACCTATTTTTTTGGGGGGAATTATGCATGTTTTTGTTATGATTGTAAATCAAATACCCTTGTCCCGTATTCATGCATAATTTGGCGTCGAATTGACGTTAATCAAGGGGAATATATTGGATTAGCTTAATATGTTGCAGATCAGATTCTATTTAATCCCATGATATTTTAAAAGAATAGGCTTAGTTTCGCTCAGTAGGTCGAGCTGGAAATAAGTACAAGTTACGTTGGAGCATTTTAGACATAATTTCGCCATTTGATCAATAAAATGGCGGATTTGATAGACGACATTACGGAGATCAGTGTTATTGATTTGGAGAAAATTTCCAAAAGTCAATTCCCAAACGTAGATGAAGATGAGCTGAGCATTGTGGCTGACAAGTTTGGAACTGCACTCAATCAAGTCGGATTCGCATATTTGGTCAATCATGGTGTGGATATGGAGCTGGTAAGATTTTTTTTAGAAATTCAGCTGTGTTCAAGAAAAATCACAAATTTTCACATGGAATTTTGAATCTCCAGTTCATGTCTGAAACTAAAATGGTTAATTTGTCATGATTTTAAAAGTGCTGGATGCCACTGAACGATTCCAACTAATTTTAATTTTAAAGAAATTGTCGGCTAAAAATAGTAAAATCACTTTTAGTACAGGACGGAAGCAATATTTTCTAAATTTTGACTTGATTTGAAAATCTGTGTAGCACCAACAAGAAATTGTCACACAATGAGCTTACGCTTTATCAAAAATCTAGCCGGCAGCATAGAATTTCAATATTTTCAGCTGTTGCGTTTAACTTAGACAAAATCTGATTTTGTAAATAATTTTATTCGAATTAAAATTCAAAAAGATTGTCGGCTTAATAAAACTGTATTTTAATTCAAAGATTGAGAAAGTACATCGCTTATCGAGGAAATTCTTCGAGCTTCCAGTTTCTGTGAAAGGCAAGTACAGGAAACCGGATCCAATCAAATCGTACCATGGCTACTTTGGACCTGGGGATGAATTGTAAGCTTTAGCTAGCCCAACTTTTATAAAACCCCAAAGAAACTGAATTTAATACAAATTACACACTAAACAAAATTTATTAATTGAAATTTCGAATAATTATTGAATTATTTTTAAGTTTCAACGAAAAGGAAAAGAACAGCGTGGAACTCCGCGAACTGTTTGACATCAATGGCCAGAGCATTGGTGATGAGTCACAGTTCCCAACCGAAATTCCTGGATTTAAAGCATCTGTTGATGAGTTCCGCGTTGCATGCAACAATTTGATCAAGAAAATCCTCCGTTGTCTTGGGATCTACTTGAAACTGGATGATCATGACTTCTTTGTGAAGAACCACACCGGGATTGAAAAATGCATCAAGAACACGCATGGAGGCATTCGTACCATGTTCTACTACCCAATGAAGAATATTGAGGATCTTCCTCCGAATGCTATCCGGCTTGGGGAACATACCGACTGGGGATCCATTACACTGCTCTTCCAGGATATGATTGGTGGACTCGAAGTAAGTTTATATTATATGGTGCAGACTATAGATGGGCAAATTTGATGCACTCGCATTTGCACTCGCCTTCGTGAAGGCTAAAGCCCGCTTAAGGCCATCAGTCTTCAGTCTTCAGAAGCCTTCACTGGATTTGGCAGGAAGCCATCGCGCCTTAGCGATTTGAGTTAATTTTTTAACAATTGAAAGCTGCCTTCGCACTAGCCTTCATCGACCTTTGCCTTCACCTAATTTTTTTTTAAAGAAATGTTGAGAGTGCGAGTGTTGTTTGCTTATCCATGGTGCAGACATTGATTTCAAGTTTATTTTGATCAAAATCATTGATTTTGAAAATTAATGATTTTAAAATTATGATTTTGGTCAATGTGAAGGATTCTGATTTTCGAAATTTGATTTTGAAGAAATCACCTGATATCGTATTTCGATTTTTTAAAATATGAGAACACGATTTTTAGCTAAATTGGCTACTTTTAATCACAACTTGATTTCAAGATCACGAATTTAAATAAAGAAACAGCGTTGATTTTGATTTGATGATTTGATTTTAACGGCATTAAGTGACTTGATTTTAATTTTGAGTTTTTGAAGGCGAATTTTAGGTGACTTCGGCCAATGATTTTGAATTCATTTTCTAATGATTTTTCCCAGCCCTGGAAATCGGGTATACAGGGTGTTTTATAAGTCAGAGGCCAC
>JAQFXZ010000306.1:0-22239 GCA_034694025.1 Ceratophysella scotica | reverse complement strand
TCAAACCTGCCAAAGCTACACTGAAGCTCAATGTAGCTGAAGCAGGGCTCAATGTGAGGGGTTTTTCTCATGACGTGGTTTTGAAGAATGAACTCCGGACATAGCTGTACATGTGCCCCAGCAAGCCATAATACATGCAGTCATTGAAAAAGTCCCCGCTCATTTTCCCTCCATAACCCATTCCGTAATGCAATTATGAGCTCCATTCACCGACCCACATCTCCTACACGCCAGTCCAGTAATGAGGCTTTTTCCCCCTCTGCTGAAAAGAGTGGCTTAAATTTCTGTGCCTACAATACGTTTAAATTAAACGTACGTTTTAACGTTTAACAAACGTTACTAACCTAACATCAATGAAGAGTCCTCATTGAAGACTTCAACTTTTGTCTGGGTAATTTGGTCATACAGTAAAGTATACCGGCAATATTTTAACGTACCAAAAGTACCAAACACCAATCCATGTGCATTATACTGGACATGGCATGGAAGTATTTCACTGCATCCCCACGTCGTGCCTTATGGTCTCCCCTATGACCTAAGGCACTGAAGGCAGAATATGAATATCAAGTATTAAATCAAAATATTTACTTTTAGAACCTTCCAAAGTTGGATTTACGGAGGGACGAACATTCTTCTATGATTACAAAACGGATATCAAGACCTCCGTGATAGGAGGGTCAGACCTTGAATCGCGAATTCACCTGACAGCCAGGGCCGAGTTCTCAGCCATAACGTCGTGTGAAATTCAGCTTGAAGTAAGATGAATTCCAAACACTTCTTTTTTAAGTTTTAGTTTTAAAAGCAAAGAGAAATTCCAAATTTTTGTTGTGCTACAGCTAAAAAATGTTCAACTGGAAGAATCGGAACCTGAAAACCCGAGAGCCTTTTCCCCTATTCCAAATGCCAGAGAAATCATTCAAGAAATCCAGCAAATACCGTTACGATTCTCCTTCCAAGATGGAAAAGTGGAAAACATTTGTGCAACTGAAAAGGATCCGATTTGGGTTCTCAATATTAAACGAGGAATTATTTCAACTCTTCAAAATACCATGGACAGACTTACTGAAAGTCAGGCTACACAAGAGGTAAGTACTTAAATATTGTTTTGGAAATGGACACTTGATTTGAAAAAAACGGAAAAACGTTAACAAGGCATATATCGTAGTTTTCGTTTTTTTTTCACGATTTAAAACGTCGAATCTTTAATTTGTAATAGGTTGATGTTAGTGGACGATGTTTCACAAAGTACGAGCCTTTTGAACAATCCATAAAGAAGATCAAGGACCTGAAGGGTTGCGGACTTCGTCACAGCCATATTTCCGCTATTCAATCCGTTCCATACAATTCCAACTCCCCAACTCAAAATATTCCGCTTCTCAGCGGAACTCAAGAATGTGTCCAGATCATTCGGAATATGCGAATCGAGAAGGTGGAGTGTACTGAAGAGCATGTGTTTCAACCCTTTGAGAAGAGTCCAAGTGGTGGCAAGACGGTTGTCACGCAGAAATTGGTCTACATTTCTGACAGGCCCAGTCCATCTTCCACCTCCATCCGAGGTAAGGATTGGCATTTGCGACAAACTAAGTACAAAATCTAATGGATTTGGCTAAAACCTTTACCACATTTAAAGTATAATAACTAAATTACATTTCAGTAAAAAAAAATCGTCAAAAATATCGACATTAACAGCTTTTATTACAATTTTAGCCCCAACAAATTATTCCCATTTTTTCAAGGTTGCTCTTTCACGTTTTCTCTTTGAATTTCCCCCCTCATTTTTCTCTTGCATTTGAGCAATTGCTGATCCGCAACCGTGTAAACCATACGATTCCTAGAATATTTTTTAAACTTGCATATAAAGCATCTGCGTGCAGCCATACCTACCTGTTTTACAGGTTTAAAAAATATGACAGCAAAAAATCGCTTTTTGGTAAATTGTAAAATAAATTCTTTCATCCGTACTGCTTTTTAAAATCTCTTGAAACTTTTACCAAAAACATCGTAGTTTATGTCTGCTCAAGTGTAGAAATTTTTGCAAAAGCAGAGGCAAATATTTTAAAATTGTGCTAGATATTGTCACCAAAGACGAGATTTTTTCGATTAGAATTGTAATAAAACTGTCATTGTCGATATTTTTCCCCAATTTTTGCTGAAATGTAAACTAGTTATTACTTTAAATGTCTTGAAAGTTTCATTCATTTCTGTCGGTTTTACAGCTTTTTCAAAATTAATGAAATAACCCTCGTATTTATCACACCAGATTACGTCGTGAGCAGAACAGCCAGTTTACTTTTCGAAACTGAGCAATCTGCAGCTGCTACCGCGTCGGACATCAACTCGATGCTTGCCCTTCTAGAAAGTTTAGAACGTGAAAGCATTCCGCAAGTATCTAGTGCTTCCCCAGATCGATTCATTGAATTAGTTGAAGAGCTGCGTACGATCAACTACGATGCCTTGAGGACACTTTACGCGAGAACCTCTACTACTGTACAGCAGAAATTCTTGTTGGACGCCATGCCGCTCGTAGGCTCAGCTCCTTCTCTGGCCTTCATGACGGATCTTTACAAACAAGGAAAGTTGAGCGATGTTCAAATTGACTCTTGGTTGACCAGTCTCTCATTTATCAAACATCCTCATGCGGAGATGATCTCGGCTTTGCAGGTAAAAACAAAGATTAAATAATGATTTTATCTCATGTCGGATTGACAAAAATTAAAGGTAAATTCTGTGTGTAGTCACTGCTAGAGGGCGAGCCAAGATATCAGGCGTTGCTAGGAATTTCATCTGTTGTACACGCCTATTGCAAAAATGAAGAGAATTGCATAGAAAATTTAGCTGTGTACGAAGCACTGAAGAAAATTGTATCCTTCCTTGGATCCTCATGTAAAGCTGCAAACTATGATCGTGATGAAGCTACACGAATGCTGTTCGTCTTGAAAGCAATCGGTAATGCTGGACGAATCCCGACAGAAAACCTTCCATTGCTCCAAAACTGCTTCAAAGAAAAGTCAAACCCAATTGAGATCAAATTGGCTGCGATTGATGCTTTCCGTCGTATGCCTTGCGGAGATTACAACCATGCCGATATTGTACAGCAGTATACTAAAATGAACGAAAATACGGAGCTTCGAATTCATGCCTACCTGATTGCAATGAAGTGTCCGGATCGTGAGCTTATTGATGCTGTCAAGGATACGCTGTATACTGATGCCGTTAATCAAGGTACTAAAACTATTTTTTTAATTAAGTGAAGTGAAGCATTCCCCGATTCAAAGCATTGTAGCAAAGTAGAGATCGCAATTTTTTGCACGTTGAATAATAATTCTAGCTTCAATAATAAGAAATACCCGTTTTTTTACACAAGTGTTAAGTGTTGTTCAATTTCAGTATTTTACAAACTGTGAGATTAGCATAAAAATTCGAGAATCTTTTACGGCACAAACAGTTCCAAAAATTGGCACTAAAAAGAAAGAGCCCTTTCAAAGTTTTCGATATTTTAGAAAATATTGCCTACTAGAAAAATTCAGTAATTTAACGCACGCGTCTTATCGTCTTCGATATCTGGTAAAATATTGCAATTTTTAACCGTTAAGCTTTTAATCTATTTTCATTCAATATTTTGCAGATCTTGAATGAATTATCATTAATTTAAGGTCTTTAATTTTTTACAGAGACTAATAGCAATGTTCGCAATATGTTTTACTTGTTTATCTACTGAATTTCAGCTATTTGACTATTTAACAAATGGTGAATTTAAAGTATTAAATATTGCCTGTCATTGGCAATGAAATGAATATTCAAGAAAATTAAGGACATGATTAACTGTTGATCTTTATGTTTTGTTTTGTATTTACATTTGGTTAAACCACTAGCATCCGATATTTTCACAAAATATGGACACATTTCATTCTAATATTAAATTTCACTTAAACCAATAAAATAGTGGAAGGTAGAAATTAATGGTTTGAGGTTGAGGTATCTGTATATTTTAATTTCAGTTGGATCTTTCGTCTGGACCCACCTGACCAACCTCCAAGAAACGTCCAGCCCCGATAAACAAGCCATTCGTGAACTCCTGTCCAACGATTTCTTAAAAAACAAGTTTAACACCGACGCACGAAAGTACTCCCGCAATTACGAAGGCGCAACATTCTGGGAAGATCAGAACGTGGGTGCAGGAGTTGATGCAAATCTTATCTTCACACCCGAGTCATTCCTCCCCAGAGAAGCCATGATTAATCTCACCTGTCATCTCTTTGGAGAATCCGTCAACCTCCTCGAATTCGGAGCTCGAGTTCATGATTTGGAACAACTTCTCGAACCCGTTTTTGGTCCAAACGGATATTTCCCAGACAAAACACTGAACGAAGCTCTTCATACCATGAGAACCAAGAGAGATACTTCGAGCAACGAACTTCAGCGTTTGGGAGCAGTGTACAATCAGGCAGGAGCAAATGTTGATCATCTCGTCGGAGGATCATTTTATACGCGTGTCTTTGGAAACGAGATTTCTTACAAGAGTTTTGAAATTTCACGGGACTCAAGTGTACCAACCATTATTGATGAAGAAGGACATAATTGGCTCGACATTACTCGTCTCTTTGACAACCTGAGCACGGGCAAGAGCATGGACTACGTCAAATCCACCGTCCTGATGGATTCCAGCTACACAGTTGCCACTTCGGCCGGTATTCCGTTGAGTCTTGGTGTTCAGTCTGCCGCCACCATTGGTATCAAGGCTTCAGGCAAAGTTGACCTCACGCATTTCTGGGAAACAAAGGAAATCGAAATGGAAGGTTTGCTTCGTCCCAGCGGAGCTGTACAAGTCTATGGAATCATGTCCGTTAAACTAGGAAAATTCAATTCCAAAGTACGAAGCGGATTGAAACTTCAAAATACGCTCCACACTTCGACTGCAGTTGAAGCTCGAGTAGGAATCAAGGGAAGCAAGGTTATCCATACATCAATCAGCCTTCCTGAACCCAAACAGGAAATATTTGAAGTCAAATCCCAACTACTCCACATTCGTGCATCCGGTAAACCAGCTGTGCTTGAACAAGGACCAAGTGCTACTCCAGCATCTCACCATAAATTCTGCACACCAGAGAGCCTATCCTACGCTGTCGGTATCCAACTTTGTGGAGAGGCGACTATTCCTGAAGAATTCACATTTCCTCTGACTAGTCCAGCAGCTGTTTCGGTTTATTTGGAGAAAACGGATCAATTTGACAAATACGAATTTGACTACAAATGGACTGGAGATGATGACAAAACGGATGTTAGCATTCTGTTCAATACTCCGGGTTCGACGGTTGATCGTCGCTTAGCAGCCTCTTTCTTCTTTGATCGGAGTGTGGGGAAATTGGAGGGTTCCCTTGAGGCTCCAACGAAAAGCTTTCATGTGGAAGGAAGATACACGGACTCGTCTCAAAACATCCAAGTGACTGTCAAGTCTTCCGATGAACAAGTCCTGATGGTCAACGCTGCACTTCGACTTCAAGGCAGTCGCGTGGAACCCAATTTCCTGGTTCTGTTCTATAAGAAACCAGTCTTAGAAATTCAAGGAGTTATGGATCTTCAGAATATTGCTGACAGAGATGGCAAGACAAATTTTGAACTGACCTTCAAGCATCTGACTCAATCTCCAATTCAAATATCCGGTAAATTACTAAATTATTAATTGTTTAATGTTGCGGTTCTTATTCTGCTGTTGTTCATGTTGCGGTTTTTATGGGCTTTGCCATTCTATGAATACGACCTGCGATTTAGAAACTCGGAAGTGGAGTTTAAAAAATTACCATGTCCATGGTTTCTAAGGTCTATCGTCAACGGGACTAAAGATATATTTGACAAGTTTAAATAATGCGCTTTTAAAAATGCGAGCTTGCAATTCAATGGCTAAATATTAGTTTCACCGCAAATTTTGCCGATTTGCATCGAAAAATACAGTAACTAAGTTGACCATAACTTAGTTTCACCGCTAATTAACATAGTTGCATTTCTTGAAGTTTGGTAATAGCTAGCGGCGGAATTTTGTAAATTCTGCGGTTATGTTCGGTTAGGTTACGTTACGTTAGGTTACGTTAGGTTAGGTTTTGCTTTGCTGGTATGTCCAAAAAAATGTAATGTAACATATAGATCTGCGAATGTGTAAGCAAGCCAGGAATTTGCGTAGAAGATTTGCGGTAAACTAAGTTATTCTACGGCCAACTTAGTTAATTTAGCGGTGAAATTCAGATATATTTGCGGTGAGACTAAATCATAGCGCAATTCAATTTGATTTAACAGAAACTTGTACTTCTTCTTATGAGTGAACCCCTTTAAGCAGCGTGATTTTATGTAATTCAGTATTCTAGTTGCAGTGGGTTTTGTAACGTGTTAATTCTATCTAAGTCAACTGAAGTCGTTTAAGTCACATCTGGAAACATAATATTGGAAACCTTATAATTAAAACAATTTTTTAGGAGA
Source organism: Ceratophysella scotica (assembly GCA_034694025.1). Taxonomy (NCBI): domain Eukaryota; kingdom Metazoa; phylum Arthropoda; class Collembola; order Poduromorpha; family Hypogastruridae; genus Ceratophysella; species Ceratophysella scotica. The sequence continues at coordinate 15,771 of JAQFXZ010000306.1, read as the reverse complement.
AGTAACGAGAAATGGCGAGATGTACGACACTCAGCTTGGAATTCAATCCTACCTGGCCACTGGAACAGTACGATCCCAATTCAGAGTTAGAGAGGGTCTTATCAGTTGCAAATCTGAAGTTACCTATGAATGGAAGAAGGCAGCAAGTAAAACAGTGAGCGTCAGTGGAAAGTTGCAAAGAATTAGCAAAGGAGCTCTGGCCAAGTACTCAGCACAAGCCAGCATCACTTCATCTCAAAATCCTGACACGGACGTTGACATTTCTTGGGAAACTCAGAAGAGTCGTGGATACTGCGAAAATACGGGAAAGCTCATGTATGGTAAATCCAGCTGGGAAGGAAAAGCACTGTACAAAACACAGTTCTCACGAGGAGCACAAGACATTCAATTTCAATTAGCTCTCCTCGCTCCCAAGAACAATATTGACTACAAAGTAGAGTTTCTTCATCTCAAATCTGATTTTGGAATTACGACCAAGCTTATCACTCGAACTGATGCTAGGACGGAACTCCGTGCAATTCTGGAATATTTGACCAAGATGGAGAAACTGATGGACAAGAGTCTCAAGCTCCAAGTCAGTTGGCCAGTGCATGAGTACACACTCCGAAGTTTCGTCAAGGAAGTTCGATCTGGGGAATTCGAAGGAGAACTCACTGTTTTGCCTAATAGAGCTACTGAGAAGAAAGCCACGTTTTCATATCGGAATAAGTCATCTCGTACAAAGGTGGATCATGCGGTCGAATTCCGTGCTCGTGGATTCATTCCTGAGCCTGTGACTGCAATTGCCTCGTTATCCGCAAGTGATAAGTTGAGTCATGTCGGAGTTCAAGTGGAAATTGAAGGAAGAAAGAAGTACAGTGGACGTTGGAGCGGGAATCTGGACTATAACTCGAGTAGGAAAGGTTTGAATAAGTTTGAAGGGAAGTTGGCCCTCAATGAGAAGAAGTACAGTGGAGAGCTTAACGTTCGTCAAACGAAATCCGGAGAACGCGCAGCGGTCATGGATGTCAAAGTTCACAATGGCAGACATTTCCATGGGGAAATGAAGGTACTGTTTTAAGGTTCCTCTTCCTATTGTAAATATTAGCGTGATTCAGATCTAGGTCAATTTCGGATGAAATGTTTGCAAAATGAATACGAGGGCCACTAAATTTATTCGTGCGCATTTTCGAAGAGTTGTAAAATTGATAGACGTGGGCGAATTGGGCTGAAACTTTCACCACACGTGAAGTAATAACTAAGTTACATTGCAGCAATAAATTGGATAGAAATAGAAGTATGCATAATTCTTTTTACAATTTTAATCGAAATTTTTGTTTGCCACTTTCTCAGACCAATTTTGTTTACTCTTTCTCTTTTTTTTTATTTTCTTTTACATTGCAGTAATCGTTGATCGGCTCCCGCCAAGACAATATATTTTATAGAATAGACTTAGATTTTATTGACTTCAAGTCCACTTACTTGTGTTTTACTGATTTAAAAAAACGACAGAAAAACTTTTTTTTTTCAATATAATTTACTTCGTTCGTCATATTTGGTAAAATCTGTTGAAACTTTTGTCGAAAGCATTGCAATCCATATCTGCTCAAGTGTGGAAACAATTGAGAAAAATTATATGAAGAGGCAAAGGCATCTTGTTTTGAACTTTTTTATGAAGAAACGCCATATTAAGATACATTTGTAATAAAAGCTGTCTATGTGGATATTGTTACCCAATTTTTTTGCTACACTGCAACCTAGTTATTGCTTTGCCTTTGTTGAAAGTTTCAGCCCAATTCATTCACGTGTGTCGGTTTTACAACTTTTCAAAGACGTGCACAAATTATTGGAATGACCCTCGTATAGATCTTGAGCGTCATTGATCTTGATCATTGACAATTTGAAATGTCGCAAATTTTCTACTACTAGTTCGAAAACATTTTACTTTTGTGTCATTAGGTATGTTGTTCTTCAAACCTCACATAGGTAGGCATATAATTCCGTTGTTTATGGCTTATGGAGCATTTTCATTGAATTACAGATGAAGGGCTTCCTGACATCCAGATTCAACATATTACTATCAATCATCCCAGATCGCGCGGCTCATCCCACAAGCAAGGCATCGTTCGAAGGAACATTGAACGGAGATTCTGGAAGCATCCGTGTTGACTACTATGGAGATGTCACGGCTGTATCTGGAACTTACAACTCACAGAAGGTTCAATTCGAGGCTGAATGGGACAATGACAAGCGTGTTTCCATGTCCATCGACACACCTGCGCTGAATGCTCAGAGAGCTGTCATCATTTCCTCCTTGGACACTTCCTTCGAAGGTCTTCGCAACCTCGGATTCACTCTTGAGCACAATTACGATGGAAACCAGTTAAACACGCTTCTTCAGGGTCGCATGGGTCAGAAGACGGTTGACCTTACGCTGGGAGGCACAATGAGCGGAAGGGATGTTAAAGCCACAATCATGGCTGCCGCAACTGGGTTCGAGAAGCTTACGTCATCTCTCGAGTTGATTCGGACCGGAAATCGGAATAAGTTTGAGGGAACATTTCAATTGGGAAATCAAGGAAGTACCCTCGTTGTTGAAAACACTCAGCTTCCAGGTGGACAAGCTAATAAAGTTGACTTCAGTGGAAACAGCTTCGTGCCCAAGGTATGTTTTTTCGCTAGTTTTGATTACGGGTTGTGATTTTAGGGTAGATTGCATAAGACAAAGCTGATATCGTCATCTATATTCATGCTGTAGTCATCTATATTCATGCTATAGTCATCTATATTCATGCTATAGTCATCTATATGCATGCAATAGTCCTCTATATGCATGCTATAGTCATCTATATTCATGCTGTAGTAATTTATATGCATGCTATAGTCATCTATATTCATGCTGCAGTAATTTATATGCATGCTATAGTCATCTATATTCATGATGTAGTCATTTATATGCATGCTATAGTCATCTATATTCATGATGTAGTCATTCATATGCACGCTATAGTCATCTATATTCATGATGTAGTCATTTATATGCATGCTATAGTCATCTATATTCATGATGTAGTCATTTATATGCATGCTATAGTCATCTATATTCATGCTATAGTCCTGTATATGCACCCTATAGTCATCTATATGCATGCTATAGTCCTCTATACGCACCTTATAGTCATCTAGGTATATGTATGCTATAGTCATCAATATGCATTTAGCATTGCATTGCGAGCTTAATCAGATCTTCGATTTTTCAATCACACAAGACATAATTACTGATCTGTATACTTAATTTGTTTATGTATGTAGCCTGACACGCAACTCAGTATTACCACAATTGAAGCGAAAATGTGATGTTTTATGATAAACAACATTAATGTTGATCACGTGTGCGTAATTCAGAGTCATTGAACGTTGACTAAGTCCCTCGGCTATAACCGAATTTATTAATGTATTGCAGTTCGTGCTAGAAGCCAACTATCAAGCTACAAATGAAGTAGAAACTACCCTAAAGCTTCAATGGACTCCCTTGAAATCACATCTCCGTCAGATCCACTTCCACCTATCCGGTCAAAAGAACCCCATGAGCTACCGATTTATGCTGACTACGCCTTGGAAGAACATGACCAAATTCGAAGGAAACATGGCATTGAAACAAGAGAAGCAACATTTCGGATTTGAGCTGTACCTAAACGGTGACCTGAATACAATGCCAGTTGCACTGAATGCTCGCGTCTCTGGAACTCGCGAGAATTTCAATCATCAACTTCAAGTCACTTGGATGACAAACAAAATAGAGAAAGCAATCCTCCTATTGACACAGGGCCGGCTTGTTGGTTTCAAAGATTCGTCCATCAAAGTCGTTGTTGAAATCGCAAACCATCTGTACCAAGTTCAGCTGGCTAGTCAAGCTCAACAAAAACAAGAGCACAAAATTGACTTTGAAGCCATTTACGACTATCAACGTATCGGAAGCGGTGTGACTTGGTTCTCTGAGAATTCTGGAAAGAAACTGAAGGCTTCAATTTGGGTCGAGTATCCCGAACAACCTAAAATCATGGTAAACATTGAACACAACAGAACGGACAAGACGTTCATGGTCACGAGCTCCTTCGGTCAAGGTAACAATCACGGAAATTATTTCAAGATCCAACTGGAGCATGACGGATTCAAAAAATGGGATTTGGATGCTAGCGTTGAATCCTCCCTCAATTTTATTCCATCTTTGAGGATAACCAGTAAACACTCGATGGCAACCTGGCGTGAAATTAGTCACATTACCAGAGTTTCTGCAGAACAGAAGTCAACCAAGCACTGGGGTGGAAAGGATGAACTGATGGCTTCACTTGAATTCAACGTACGAGCAGGACGAGATGTGGACGGAACTCTTCGTTTCAATGAAAAGGAAATTAAATTGCTTGGCCAAGTTCAATTTGAGCAAAACAACAAACAAGCTGACTTTCAAATCACATCTCCATTGTTTGAAACGCTCCAGGCTGTTGGTGGTTATGAGAAGAGCAGTCAAGCTCGGTCCGTCAATTTTGCGGTAAGCCGTAAAGGAATAGAACTCTTCAATTGGAAATCCAGCGGAAAACGTGAAAATGCAAAGTTTTCGGGAAACCTAAGCTTCAAGTGCCCATTTGGTCATCAAATTGAATCTGAAGCGAGCCTTGACTTTGAACAGAGGTCACTCAAATTCTCCTTCCATGAAAATCAGAAGGATTTGATTCACGTTGCCCTTGAAATACAAGTAAGTTGTGTTTATATTTTTGTGGCCTATGATCGATAGCGAAGCGTTTAGAAATAACTGAATATTGCTCTATGTCGCCTCCAGTGTCACCTCCAGCGTTGTCTACTTGTTTTATTTCCATTTTCCCACGAGTTGCAAAATCATTTGATTTAAAACATCAGTGATTTTAGAATTATGATTCTTGTCATCTGAAGGATTTTGATTTTCGGATTTCGATATTGGAGAAATGCCCTGATTTTGTATTTTGATTTTTAAAATTGGTGATTTTGACTTGAAAATTACGATATTGAGCTTAATTGACCATTTTTAATCACGATTTAATAAAAAACATCGTTGATTTTGATTTTAGGATTCTGAATGCAAATTTTAGATGATTTTGGCCAATGATTTTGAAAGTCATTTTCTAAGGGTTTTACCCAGCCCTGGAGTTAGGCTATGTTTTTTGGAATGCCGCACAGGCTTTAATTATGTCGATTTATTTTATCGTTAAACCTAACCTAACTTAACATAACCCAAGCTAACCTAACCTAGCATAATTTGAATTAAATCACTCTTCATGGGAAGCACCAGTGACAATGGTAGTTGAAGGCGACAATGGTCCTACAGGCGAGAATAGACAACGCTGAAAGGCAACGCGGATGGCGATATGGGCCTTGGCTTACCTCAACCCGAATCCGGTTTAAAGTTTGTCTAAAATGAAATAAATGAATTCAAATGTTAATATTTTCAATACGCGCAACTTCTTTACAATAAGTTTATCAACGATGACCTTTGACCTCTATAAATCTAACATGTTTTTTTGTATTTAAGGCACTCTCCACCAGAGGAAAGATCTTTGTTGATCTGAAGAGCAAGCTCAGCCCAATGCTCGAAAAGCAAACACTTGACCTAAATTACAAGATTGATTCCAGCCAAATTGAAATACAAGGAAGCTATGCGGATCGTCATTCCCAGTCAACCGTCAGCGGTGTTGGAGTGTACACCCATGACCTTAAGAAAGTGGAGCTCAAAGTTGCTGGCAAGAACCAGATCTCATACGAATTCGAACTGCTCAGAAACAGTAAATTGAGTGCTTCCGCTTCGTATAATGGAAGGTCCTTGGGCTCAATTGAAGCAGACTACGTAAACGAAGCAGGAGAATTTGCTCTTGGGAAACATTTGATCAAGGTCAAGGTGACAAACCAGAAACAACATACCTACGACTTTGCCACCACGCTCGGATTGGATTGGAACCGAGTTATGCTCGACATCCAAAGTCCTTATGATTCCTTCAAAGAATTCTACATCTCCGCAGAAATGATTATGGAAGGAACAAGGAAAACGCTCGCTCTTGCTTTGAAACTAAACGGAGTTCACTATGACGTGAAGCTTGATTCGAGAACTAACGACAAGACTGGCAAGCTGAGCATTCAACTCCGTACTCCAATCAAAGGTTATTCTTCATTCGACACCGAGCTTGAGTACGCCTACTCTAAATCCATTGAACTCAAGTTTAACGCCGCCTTGGAAAATACCAAAGTCTCCTTCACTTCCGTGATTTCACATGACAAAGCAGAAGTGGAGATTTACACACCATATGAAGCACTGAAACGCATTCAAATCACAGCTCATTGGGATTTCAAGAATACCAACAAATTCCTCAGCGCATCCGCTGCACTGAATGACATGAAGTATGAGGTCAAGAGCAAATGGAGCTTTTCCGCAACTCAAGGTCAATTCAACGTCTCTATGACCGGATTTGAAAATGCGAGCTTGGAACTGAAGTATGACTTTGCACAAGACTACCATATGAATGCAGTTCTTGATATCTTTGGAAAGCGACACGGAGTTGGTGGTCGTGTCCAGCTTGGTCAACAAGATATTCACGTTCAAGTTCACGCTCCATTTCTGGGTTTGGAAAATGCATCTGCCAAGGCGGAATACAAGAACCCAGCCACTGGTCGCCATCACAAGATTTTAGAGTGGAACATGAATGGGAAGGCAAAACGCATGGAGCTTATGACAACCTTTAACGCTCAGGGCATTCAATTCAGTCTTCAAACACCCTTCCATCCCTGGAACACGGTTTCTGGTGCTCTTCAATATAGCCTACAGCAGCCAGATAAAGAAATCACACTGAAAGCTGAGAGAGGAGACGGAAAATCCATTGATTTCACGCTCAAGACCAAGATTCAAGGCTACCTCTACCAACTACGAGGTAACTTTGATTCATCCATCAGCATGGAACTGCAAACACCGATAACAGGCTTGGAGAAATGGCACATTGAAGCTGCGTACAGCAGACAGGGAATCAGACACACTGGTAAATTCGTAGCTGGAAGAAATTCCGACGCCATTAATGGAAAATTCACGGTAGTACTCCAGAGAAATGACGTATTTCAATTGGACGTCGACTCTGAATTCTCTGCACCTGCATTTGGCCTCAGGGATACTCGACTTGGAGGCTCTGTCCGCGTGGATCTTAAGAGCGAGAGCAGCCTGAAAGGAGCATTTGAGTACGGAGGGAAGAAATACGAAGTAGATGGGTCATTCAACATGCAACCATCTCAAATGAAGCTGGAAGGTCGAAGCTCATTTTCCAGTCTCAAACAATTCCAATTTCTCGGACAGTACGACAATTCTGGAAACTTTGTAGGAAGTTTTGAATTGAATGAGAAACGAGTGGAACTCACGCTCAAGGTTTCACAAAATGGGATTCGGAACTCGAAAATTATTTTAGAATTGAAAACTCCGTTCAACGGCTACAAATCCATTTACTCCGAAGCGGAAATTAATGTTCAACCAAGAAGTGGACGTCTGTCTTTTAGCTTCCAGAATGACCATGTTCGTTACATGGGCAGAGCAGAAGGACACTATTCAGGAGATCATGGAGAGTTCAAAGTCCAGTTCAATAGTCCTGTTTACAAGTACGAGCAAATTGTAGCATCAGTCCAGTACAGCAGCTCGGGTGCTCAGGCCAAATTGGAAAGGAACACAAAGGAAGAAGTGAACGCAGAAATTGCATTGAATGACGGTAGCCTCTTGCTCAGTCTCGTCTCAAAACTTGAAAGCTATCCAATTAATACGAAATCCGTGATTGACTGGGGCAGAAGTCCGCTCACCTTGAGAATCAATCTGGATGCTGGGAACTTCAGCTTGAAAACAAATATCGACGGCCCACATTCTGGAGAAGTTCAAGTAACAACTAGTATGAAGGGTTACGAGAACTTGAATGTCAAGTGGCAGATGGAAGGTAATACTGAGGCTGGGGTGGTTCGCGGCAGTTACGATATTCCAAAGTTGGGTAAGAAATCTCTGAGATCCTCCTGGAAACGTGAAGACTTTCAAGCTATGAAAGTGGAGCTTTGGTTGAATGCTGGGACCACTGAGCACGAAAAAGGTTTCACTCTTCAATACTCTCTGACTTCGGCTAAAACGGGAGGTGGCAAACTAGGAGCCTCACTCACCTACGTTTTTGACAAGAAGGAGGAACAGGTGACAATCTCCACCGCAGTCAAACGAGCTGACCCAACGAATACATTTGAGTTCACGCTTCAAACGCCGTTCAGGCCCATCAAGGACATTACCGTTAATGGTTGGCTTATCACTCGACCTGACCTCTCACTCGACCTTACGGCTACCCATAACCAAGAGAAGGTCATGACGGTCCAATCCCTCGTATCTGTTAATCCGCTCGTGAGTAAATTCAAGCTTAACTTCAACGCACCCAAAATGAGCGAACCATTCAGCATGACGGCCGAATATGACTTGACAACCACAAACAAGGCCTTGGAAGTATTCTTCCAACAGAACAAGTACAAGTTGAATGTGAAGGCACAAGCTATCGTACCTGAGAATCCTCAAGAGATTGAACTCAGAATGCACGTGGACAGCAATGTTCCTTCCGTCACGGTTTCGGCTTCAGGCAGTTTGAGAGCCGGTTACAAAATTGAGAACGATGGAACTCGCCAGGCTTCTGTTTCAGTTGACTCTGAACACACTGGGCACTGGAGTGCCATTGCATCCGTGCGACCCATGCCCAACTTCAATGCCAAATTCAGATTGGAAAGTCCAGTGCCGGAGAAGGTGTCCTCAGTCAAGGGAGATGTGGAATGGACCACTAATGCGCAAGGGGTCAAGGGTGGATTCTCTATGACGATGGGTCAACAGGAAGTCCGTTCTACACTCGTCTTCTCACCAGAAAAACTTCGGGCAACCTTCAATTCCGGATTTCCAGGTTTGGAAGAATTTCTCATCGAAGGGAAGCTGGAGTCGGGTCAAGGGAACGTGAATAAGAAAGGAAGTATGCAAGTTCGGGCTGGACAACAATTCGCCCGATTCGAAGCTGAACTTCTGGTACCGACTGAAGACAACGTTGGTCAGGCTTCCCTCAAATTGGAAAGTTCTTGGGAACAGATTCCGGAAGGACAGATGAGAGCTAAAATGGAGCCTAACGGAGATTTAGAGATCACTGGGAAATGGGGTCGACACAATCTACGTGTCAGCGGAAATGTGAAGCCGAGAGTTGGTAATAGTCTCAAGAATTCCGCAGATGCTTCGATTACCTTTGAATTGGATGGACAGGAACTGTTTCAGCTGGAGTCTAATCACTTTTTGGATGGAAGTCAATATTCTTGGAACGCATCGCTTGGACCTGAGTACAAGTTTGAATCATTCATGGAGATGAGTGAGGTGAAGAATGTGTTGAAGGCTAAAGTTCAATGGGCTCGTGGTCAAGAAATCCAGGTTAACGGGGATGTCGGATCTGGACGCTTTGGTGTAAGTCGCGCCAAAACAAAACTTGTTCCTTTCCTTTTGCATATACGAGAGCTGTTTCAGTAATTTTGGAATTTTTTTGGAAAGCTGTAAAACAGACAAAAATGAAAGAATTGGTCGAAAACTTTCACGAAAGTAATCCCTATGTTAAATTCAGGATAAAATTGGACAAAACAGGTTTTAATGAAGTTTTAGTCTATTTACTTGATTTATTCAGACAATTTTTTTCTAAGTTTTCTAATTTTTGTATTGAATTGTAGTAGTCCGGTAATGGGCTTTCATCAAGACAATACAATTCTTAGAATATGCCTAAACCATGAGTTGGAGTTCAGTTATTTTTGTTTTACAGATTAAAAAAACAATAATCGTTTTTAGTTAATTTACAAAATAAATTGTCCTAGTTGATAAAATCTATTGAAACTTTTACCAGAAACGAGCTATTCCATATTTATTCAAGTGCAAAAAAATCGACGAAAAACATGCTAAGGCAAAGATTTTTTTAAAATTCTCTGTAAAATACGAAATGCTCAACAATATTTGCAATAAAACCTGTCCATATAAATATTTTACGCAGTTTTTTTTTGCTGCAATGTAACTTAGCTATTGCTTTAAATATGATGAAAGTTTCAACAGAATTCATTCACTTTTGCTTGTATTACAGCTTTTCAAAAAATTGCCAGATCCAATGAAACAACCCTCGTATTTATTCAAGTCCCACAAGTGTAACAAAATAATTAATTATTTACCATGTTTCAGGCCTCCCTGAGAACGCCTTGGACAAACGAAATGCAGACAAATGGGCAATACACCATTTCGAGTGAAGAATACTCTGCTAGGGGCTACGTTACTTACGACGGAGTGCGATCAGGTCTTGAGGCCCAGGTCATCACTGCCAAGGATTCCTTCGTTTCTCGGGTCAACGTGAACATTCCGATTCTGAGCCAAAAGCTAGAAGCCAGTATCAACATCCAGAAGCCAGACGAGAAGAACATTGTAGGAGATTTAGTAATGCGGATGCAAGACCGGGAAGTGTCTGTCAAGGGCTCACTCCTCACCAACAAATACACTTCTTCTCAACATGGAAAAATGGTGGAACAGAATCTGAAGCTCTCACTCTCACTTCCCACAAATTCTGAATACTCCGAAATCAGTACCGAGCTGGTTCTCAGAAAACCGTTAAACAGCTTTGCACACGCACAAATTGAGACGAGCTTTTCACTTCCTACTGGAACTTCAAAAGCGGCCTTACGCTATGAAATCCCAACGGAAAGTTCCAAAACAATGGCTGCCGAGTGGCTCATCGACTCCAGACTCCTTTCCAATGAAATCATCAAGGGTGCGATTCAAGTTGATAACTTGAGCCTCAAGAATCTTGACGGGCAACTCAGATACAAGAACAATGAAATGAAGCTCATGTGGGATCTCCAATCTAAATTCCGATTTGAGGCTTCGGTCCATATGCCAGAATTGCTACAAGAATTCTCTCCAATTCGACTAACTGCAGACGGTTCATTTGATTGGCCGCAGGAACTCAAATTCCGTTCCACAGCTTCGTGCAGCAAGAGCTCTTCAACTTTGGAAGCTTCCATTGTGAAGCAGGCAGAGGGCTACAATACTCGATTCTACGTTGACTCACCCAGAACCATGACTGGATCCCAAGAGATTCTTGTCAAATTTCAACAGACGGAGAATGGGCGCTACGTGATTGACCTATCTGGACTTCATGGGAAAAAATCATTTTCAGCACTTGGAGAATTAGTAGCTCAAAATAATGTCATGTCCGTTTCTGGTAAAGTTTCCGGATCCTTCGGTGCACACTACGCCCTAGTTTCTGGAAAACGCGTAGGACGAAATTATGAAGTTGAAGTTAATGCCGAGTCCCTATCTCTTCTGAATGGAAAGAAAGTTACTATTTCTGGAAACATGCGACCCACTCAGTCTGGATTCATCTCAAGCTTGGAATGCCGTACGAAGAAATCTGTTCACTCCGTTTCTCTGAATGCGGACTTTCAGGGGAGAACTGGGATTATTTCAATGAAGCTCAATTCTCCTGGTTTGGAGCCTGTACTAATGGAAGCTCAGTACACGAGTGACAGCGATGAGCTGAGAGGCAAGATCATGGCGAATGTAATGGGAGAACAGCATCAGTTTGAGGCGAGCGTGAACAAGCGGGATATGGAAGCCAAATTGAACTTGCAATGTCCGTACATGGTTAAGGAATTCAGCCTTCATGCCAAATCCGTTGTTGAGAGGAACAACGTGAACATTGTTGGAGATTTCCGGTATAATGCAGCCCATTGGCGTTTTGAAGGAACTGCAAAGTATGATCACATCAAGAATATGGAAGCTAAGCTGGAGGTTGTGACGCCGTTTGAAAGCTTTGACAGAGTTACGATTGGTGGAAAGATTGCTGCGAATGAAGTCACAGTTGAACTCTACACACCACTCGAAGACTTCCCTAACAGCATGTTCCGATTGAGAGGTGTACCTATATTTGACAGCATTGATCCTCTGAATGTCCATCCACACCTTTCTATCGGATTTCCCTGGGCAACTTATTCTGCTGGCGGTAAGACATACTAAATTCACTGCCGAACCTTTTGGTTGAATTTTTTAGTGAAATTCGAGACTGACATGAGTTACGATGAATCAATATTTTTTTCTAGTTTAAACATTTACAATGGTCTGTAAATAGCAAAAATCATTCCTTGACGAACTCTGACCCAAAGAATGCACGTTCATTCATTATTCATGAGTTTTAATTTTAAATAAATACAATTTTAACTGAAAGAATTCAAAACAGCAAATTTATCAAATGAAATTGGTTCGAAAAATTAAAGAAACCAGATATAAATACATAAAAATGGACGAATGCATTTAAAGCGAAGTAAGAGCACAGGTTGAGGTAAACCAAACCAAGCCCCTTGTCATGTAGCCTACAGCGTAGAGCGATGCCTCTTGGCATTCTGAGGTCTGAGCCAATTTTGTCCTGCACGGGCATTGTCCAAATAGCATGCCATTGTTGCCTCCCATGGAGTGTGCTTTTAATTGAAGTTATGCTAGGATACGTTCGGTTAGGTTATATTATGTTAGGTTAGGTTTAAACCTAAAGTAGATTGAAATAATATAATATCTTCGGTGTTCGGATAAACCTAACCTAACTGTTGGGGCAAGGCGGAGGCAACGCTGGAGGCGACATAGCATGGGGTTTGATTTACTTGGACCCATTCTTGGAATCACTGTTCATTCGACCTTCTAATTTGGCTACCGGATTAGACCACTAACACATTTCTGTTAGTTCACTAATAATTAAATGTTCATTTCTTTCATTCGATTTATAAAGGCTCATTCCAAGTCCCGAATCAAGACCAACCAGGAAAGTTTGGAATTATGTACGAACAGAAATATGGAAAGAAGTCGTTGGAGCACTACGAAGCCTTTATTCACACAACAGCCCTGGGTCAACTGAGTTTCAACATGGCTGAACCCATGAAGCTAAGATTCGAAGCAAAGACGCCCATTGAAGGCTACAAGACCATTAATTTTGAAGTTGCAGCTAATCTGCAATGGAAACAATGGGCTGACCTCAAAGCCGTTTGTGAAGTCAAGGGACAGAAAATCGTGCTAACTTCTCAAGTTCGGAATGAAGCAGGCAACAAGAAGATTTCTATTGAGCTCACAACTCCATTCAAGAAATACGAAAGGTTTGCTATTTTGGGTCATATAGAGAATTATAAGGAGATTGGGGCTGGTCAAAGTATTCAGCTCGAGTTTCAGCAGCCACAGTGGAAGACCCCCCTCAATATTGAGCTAGACTACCGCTACCATTTCAACGGTTTAGGAGACATAGAAGGAGAATTCAAAGTGGCTTCAGTTAGTTTGGAAATTGAACCTCTGCTTCTGCGCATGAAGAGTGGACTAAAGGATACGCTTTACATCGGAGTCATTGAAGGTAATTCAATTGCTATAATTCAACTGAATTAAATAGCTTATCCTAGTATAAAGGCAGAGGATGTGTGGCTCAATTAATGCGGGCGAAAGCAAAAAGCAATATTTAATGGGCAATGATCTTTGAAAGAATGGAGTTATCTGGAGAAGTATAGTATGCAAATGCATCGAAAATAAAATGTCGTAGCAGGCAAATACCGCGACACCGATTAAGTTACTTTAGATTAGGTTTGGTTTCCGAGTGTTACGGTTTTTCGAGTCGTGGTTTTTGGCTGGAAGCAGAAAATGTGATGATCTCTTTAAAATATTTTAACTTCTGTTAAAAATAGAATTCTCACATGTTGCATAAAATTCTTTGTTTGTTTTTAAAAATATTCAACATGTGGCAGATAGATCCGAGATCCGACTAAACCAGTAAAACCCAATTGACAGTGCCAGTTGCCGGTAAAGTCAAAATCAAAATCAAGCTCTATTTGTGTTTTCCGACAATTGTTAAGTTTTGATTGGAAATTCAAAAATTCTGCGAATTTTTAAAACTTTGTAGTTTAAAGGAAACAGGGAAATCTCATGCTCCAAAAAAAAATCAGATTAAAAAGTAAAAGTAATGAAACAGAAGAAAGCTGCAAATACGGATAGTAAACTCAAATAAAATACTAAATCCTGATACTAGAAAGTAAACAACCAGAGAGAGCGCAAAAAATATCTATTTGAATAGGATGTATCGGAATGCTGGACATTATAGACGCGTTATATTTGGCCGTTTTTTGTTTACCTACATGTAAACCTCTGGTGTTCGCCTCAGGGGCCCGCCAATATTAACATTGTAAAACCCATAAGAAAAAAATGGGGTTCCAGAAAGTGCTTAATAACTTAATTCTGCGACTGGTCCCCACAAATCCCGAGATGCTACATACCTTAGAATTGATAATTCTATGAATTAAGAACTAAAAAAGTGGTTTTCGGTTGAGTCGGTCTAAAACACTTTCTCATTTATCTAACGCGTCTATTGGAATCAGAATATTTAGCAACAGAAACAGATTCTACTCTGTATTCGTTTCTTCTGACTTATGACAATTTGATTTGATCTACCGTAGGCACGTGGGGCGAACAACATCCTTCACTAAAGCTTGAGGCTGGGACCACTGAAGAAACTCTGTTTGCTTCCGTTGAAGGAAAGGCTGGGCAAAACCATGCCTACCAAGTCATGTCCAAGTTTGAGCTGATCAAACGAACCACGAAACTCTCCCTTTCAGCTGAAGTGCAGTACAACTACGACCAAATCCTGTCAACGCTTCTGGCCCTTTCCAAAGAGTCCCATGTTTGGGAAGCTGAGGCGAGGATCAAGACACCCTATGAATCACTCCGCTCCGGTTCGGTTCTGTTCCGTCTCTCCCCCGTCACACCCAAGGATTCCATCACTATGGACCGAGTCCTCAAGAATCTTGACGTGACTGCTGGGGCCTCTTACAACGGGAAGAAGTTAGTTCATGTCGAACTAGTGAGTCGAAATGGACGCAGGAGTCTGGAGATCCACAATCCACTGAAACCTGTGTCTCTCAGTCTTCATTTCGAGCGACAAGAAGATCGGAAGTTGGACATTTTGGCTGAAGTTTGTTGGAATCTCAAGAAACCAATTGAGAGCACTCTTGGACTTGGACTTACGTACGACCGAAGGGATGCTGGTCAAGACTTCACGTTCAAAATACTAGCTGGTGAGAAGGGGCTTGTCCACGTGTCACTGAGTCATGCGCTCACACCCGCTTTGCTCGAGCAGAGTTTCAAGATTAAATGGAATCGAGCGGATGAGGAGCATGATGGAGAGGCTGGGTACAGTGTGTACTTCAGAGACGGCTCGTCATCGGATAAGAGAGCGTATGACGTTCGTGCTCGACTCGACATGCCCTGGAGATCTGTGGAACTGGAATCACAAATTAGTTCGTCGGGACAGGACGAGTTTTCAAGGTCCTTGGAGTTTAAATGGGATGTGAAACGAGATCCGAGCAAACGAATTGGAGGAAAGATGATTCGTGAGAAGAGAGCAGCCTGGCGTAGTCATGTCATCAAGCAGTCAGTCACCCTCATTCATTCTGCTCTTCCGCATGACCTCGTCCTAACCATGGAAAAGAATTACAGGTAGGACTCCAAAATGGTATTAGTAGCATTTGATTTACATACCTAATGCAGAGATTTTTGTTGTGCAAAAGGAACCTGAAGATGTTTTAGGCTACTAGAGAAGGGAATCGTTATAATTTTAGCCATATACGAGCAGGTTACAACACCCGATCTAAGATCGAGTAGAGAAGGAAAAGTTACAAAATTTCGCCCTAACCTCACGG